>JACEFZ010017259.1:0-23346 GCA_014155875.1 Cepaea nemoralis
TTAAGGAACCCCAACCGGGGGGAAAACGAGGGAAAACCCCCAAAAGGGACCACTGTATGGGAAACCCCCCCCCCTGGGACACCACTGTATTTGAGAACCCCAACCGGGAAACCCCTGTAATAAGGGAAACCCCCAAAACGGGAACCCTGGTTTAAACCCCAACACTGGGACACCATGGTAAACCCCAAACGGGAACCACTGTAGTTAAAAACCCCAACTGGGACACCACTGTAGGAAACCCCAACACTGGGACACCACTGTAGTGAACCCCCAACGGGACACCACTGAGTATGAGAACCCAAAGGGACACCATGGTGTGAGAACCCCAACACGGACACCACTGTAAGGGAAACCCCAAAACTGGGACACCACGTAGTGTGAAACCCCAACACTGGGAACCCTTAGTAGAACCCAACACTGGGACACCATTGTTAGAAACCCCAACCTGGGACACCCGTTGTGAAACCCCAACACTGGGACACCATGTGGGGGAACCCCACACTGGGAACCCCCTTGTGTGAGAACCCCAACACTGGGACCACTGGAAAACCCCACGTGGAAACCCCAACTGGGAACCCCCTGTAGTGTGAAACCCCAACACTGGGACAACTTTGGGGGAACCCCAACCCGGGACACCACTGTAGTGTGAGAACCCCAACCGGGACACCCTGTAGTTGAAACCCCAACTGGGGCACCATAGTGGAACCCCACCTGGGACACCACTGTAGTTGAGAACCCCCCACACCCAAATGAGACCCCACACTGGGACACCCAAAGAACCCCACCACTGGGAACCCATTGGAGAAACCCCAAACTGGACACCTGTGTGGAAACCCCCAAAACTGGGACACCACGTAAGGGAAAACCCCCAAAACTGGGACCAATTTTTAGAACCCCAACACTGGGACACCATTTGGAAACCCCAACACTGGGACACCACTTAGTGGGAAACCCCCAAAACGGGACTGTAGTTGGGAAAAACCCAAACGGGACTGTAGTAGGGAAACCCCAAAACGACACCACTGTAGTAAGAACCCCCAAAACTGGGCACCTAGTATAAACCCAACACTGGGACCCGTGTAGAAACCCCAACACGGCACCACTGTAGTGTGAGAACCCCAACACGGGACACTGTAGTTGGAACCCCAAAACTGGGAACCCTAGTATGAGAACCCCAACACGGGAACCCTAGTATGAGAACCCCAACCGGGACCCCGAGAAACCCCCAAAACTGGGACACCCCTTTTTAAAAACCCCCAAAACGGGCACTGTAGTATGAAACCCCAAACCCGGGACACCACTGTATTGAAACCCCAACACTGGGACACCACTGATAGAACCCCAACACTGGGACCCACTGTAGTTGGGAAACCCCCAAAGGGCACCCGTATGGAACCCCAACACGGGAAACCCCGTATGAGAACCCCAACACTGGGACACCACTGTATGAAACCCCAAGGGCACCACTGTAAAGACCCCAAAAGGGGCACCACTGTAGTTGAGAACCCCAACACTGGGACACCACTTTAAAGAGAACCCCAACACTGGGACCCATTTTTGAGAACCCCCCCACGGGAAACCCCACTGGGAACAGATGGAACCCCCAAAAGGACCATGATAAACCCCCAAACCCGGACACTGTAAAACCCCAACACTGGAAAACCATGAGTTAGAACCCCAACCTGGGACACCACTGTATAAGGGAAACCCCCCCTGGGAACCACTGTAAAGGGGAAACCCCCAAAGGGAACCACTGTAATGGGACCCCAACACTGGGACACAGGTGGAAACCCCAACACTGGGACACCACTGTATGTGAAACCCCAACACTGGGAACCCAAAAGGGAAACCCATGGGAACCCCAAAATGAACCCGTAAGGAACCCACACTGGCACCACTGTAGTATGAGAACCCCCACGGGACACCCTTATTGAGAACCCCAACACTGGGACACCACTGTAGTTGAGAACCCACACTGGGACACCCTGTAGTGTGAGACCCCCCGGGGAAACCCCAAATGGGACCCCATTGGAAACCCAACAGGGGCACCACGTGGAACCCCAAACTGGGACACCACAATTTAGAACCCCAAATGGGCACCCGGGGAGAACCCCAAAAGGGACACCACTGAGAACCCCCCTGGAAAACCACTTGGTGGAACCCAAATGGGACACCCAGTAAACCCCCAAAGGACACCACTGTTAAAGAAACCCCAAAGGGGCCCACTGGAAGAACCCCAACACTGGGACACCACTTTTTGAGAACCCCCAACACTGGGACCCCAATATGAGAACCCAACACT
The DNA here is from genome assembly GCA_014155875.1 of Cepaea nemoralis. Taxonomy (NCBI): domain Eukaryota; kingdom Metazoa; phylum Mollusca; class Gastropoda; order Stylommatophora; family Helicidae; genus Cepaea; species Cepaea nemoralis. Next base: position 2,303 of record JACEFZ010017259.1, read on the forward strand.
GGGACACCACTAAAACCAACATGGGAACCCCAACACTGGGACACCACATTGAGAACCCCAACTGGGAACCCCTTAATTGAGAACCCCACATGACACCACTGTGAGAACCCCAACACTGGGACACCACTTTTGAAACCCCAACACTGGGAACCCCGTGTGAAACCCCAACCGGGAAAAAATGGGGAACCCAACACTGGGACACCATGTAATGAGAACCCCAACACGGGCACCACTTTGGTGAGAAACCCCAACACGGGACACCTGTAGTGAGAACCCCAACACTGGACACCACAGTAGAGAACCCCAACACTGGGCCACAAGGCCCAAAGGGACCCCGGGAAACCCCAAGACCCCATGAGAACCCAACCCGGGACACCACTTGGGAACCCCAACACTGGGACACCACTTTGTTGGAACCCCCAAAACTGGGACACCACGTTGAGAACCCCCAAAACTGGGACACCACTGAGTTGGAGAACCCCAACACGGGCACACTGGGGTAGAACCCAACACTGGGACACCACTGTAGTAAACCCCAACACTGGGACACCACGTGTTGAGAACCCCAACATGGGAACCCCATGGAGAACCCCAACCGGACACCACTGGGGAACCCCAACACGGGACACCACTGTTTTAGAACCCCAGGACCCACTTTGTGTGAACCCCAACCGGACCCACTGAGAGAACCCCAAACCGGACACCACTGTAGTTGAAACCCCCCAAAACTGGGAAACCCCAAAGAACCCCAACACTGGGAAACCCCTTTTGAAACCCCAACACTGGGCAAGAAACCCCAAACTGGGGCACCACTGTAATTTAGAACCCAACACGGACACCACTGTAATTAGAACCCCAACACTGGGACACCACTGTAGTGAGAACCCCAACACTGGGACACCACTGTAGTATAGAACCCCAACCTGGGACACCACTGTAGTGAGAACCCCAACACTGGGACACCACTGTAGTATGAGAACCCACCGGGACACCACGGGAGGAAACCCCAACCGGGACACCACTGTAGTATGAGAACCCCAACACTGGGACACCACTGTAGTTGAGAACCCAACACTGGGACACCACTGTAGTATGAGAACCCCAACACTGGGACACCACTTTTGAGAACCCCAACACTGGGGCACCACTGTAGTATGAGAACCCCACACTGGGCACCCTTAGTTGAGAACCCAACCGGGGCACCACTGTAGTATGAGAACCCCAACACTGGGCACCCGTAGAGAGAACCCCCAACACTGGGACACCACTGTAGTTGAGAACCCCCAACACTGGGCACCCTGTATTGAGAACCCCCAACCGGGACCCACTGTGTGAAACCCCAACACGGGCACCACTGTATTTGAGAACCCCAACACTGGGACACCACTGTAGTGTGAGAACCCCCACCTGGGACACCACTGTAGTAGAACCCCCAACACTGGGACACCACTGTAGTATGAGAACCCCAACACTGGGACACCACTGTAGTATGAGAACCCCAACACTGGGACACCACTGTAGTATGAGAACCCCAACACTGGGACACCACTGTAGTATGAGAACCCCCAACACTGGGACACCACTGTAGTATGAGAACCCCAACACTGGGACACCACTGTAGTATGAGAACCCCAACACTGGGACACCACTGTAGTATGAGAACCCCAACACTGGGACACCACTGTAGTGTGAGAACCCCAACACTGGGACACCACTGTAGTAGTGAGAACCCCAACACTGGGGACACCACTGTAGTATAGAACCCCAACACTGGGACACCACTGTAGTATGAGAACCCCAACACTGGGACACCACTGTAGTAGTGAGAACCCCCAACACTGGGACCCACTGTAGTATGAGAACCCCAACACTGGGACACCACTGTAGTATGAGAACCCCAACACTGGGACAGACCACTGTAGTGTGAGAACCCCAACACTGGGACACCACTGTAGTATGAGAACCCCAACACTGGGACACCACTGTAGTGTGAGAACCCCAACACTGGGACACCACTGTAGTATGAGAACCCCCAACACTGGGACACCACTGTAGTGTGAGAACCCCCAACACTGGGACACCACTGTAGTATGAGAACCCCAACACTGGGACACCACTGTAGTGTGAGAACCCCAACACTGGGACACCACTGTAGTATGAGAACCCCAACACTGGGACACCACTGTAGTATGAGAACCCCAACACTGGGACACCACTGTAGTATGAGAACCCCAACACTGGGACACCACTGTAGTATGAGAACCCCAACACTGGGACACCACTGTAGTGTGAGAACCCCCAACACTGGGACACCACTGTAGTGTGAGAACCCCCAACACTGGGACACCACTGTAGTATGAGAACCCCCAACACTGGGACACCACTGTAGTATGAGAACCCCCAACACTGGGACACCACTGTAGTATGAGAACCCCCAACACTGGGACACCACTGTAGTATGAGAACCCCAACACTGGGACACCACTGTAGTATGAGAACCCCAACACTGGGACACCACTGTAGTATGAGAACCCCAACACTGGGACACCACTGTAGTATGAGAACCCCAACACTGGGACACCACTGTAGTAGTGAGAACCCCAACACTGGGGACACCACTGTAGTATGAGAACCCCAACACTGGGACACCACTGTAGTGTGAGAACCCCAACACTGGGACACCACTGTAGTAGTGAGAACCCCAACACTGGGGACACCACTGTAGTAGTGAGAACCCCAACACTGGACACCACTGTAGTTGAGAACCCCAACACTGGGGCACCCCTTAGTTGAGAACCCCCAAAACTGGGACACCCTGTATTGGGGCCCCAACACTGGGAAACAATGGAACCCCCAAAAGGGAACCCAAATTTGGGAAACCCCCCCAAAAGGGACCCCCACTGAGTTGGAACCCCCAACCTGGGACACCACTGTAGTTGAGAACCCCCAAAACGGGGGCAACACTGTAGTTGAGAACCCCAACACTGGGACACCACTGTAGTATGAGAACCCCAACACTGGGACACCACTGTAGTTGAGAACCCCAAAACTGGGGCACCACTGTAGTTGAGAACCCCAACACTGGGACACCCTGTAGTTGAGAAACCCCAAAACTGGGACACCACTGTAGTTGAGAACCCCAACACTGGGACACCACTGTAGTTGAGAACCCCCAAAACTGGGACACCACTGTATTGAGAACCCCAACACTGGGGCACCACTGTAGTTGAGAACCCCCAAAACTGGGACACCACTGTATGTATGAGAACCCCCAACACTGGGACACCACTGTAGTGTGAGAACCCCCAACACTGGGACACCACTGTAGTGTGAGAACCCCAACACTGGGACACCACTGTAGTGTGAGAACCCCCAACACTGGGACACCACTGTAGTGATGAGAACCCCAACACTGGGACACCACTGTAGTAGTGAGAACCCCAACACTGGGACACCACTGTAGTATGAGAACCCCAACACTGGGACACCACTGTAGTATGAGAACCCCAAACTGGGGACACCACTGTAGTATGAGAACCCCAACACTGGGACACCACTGTAGTGTGAGAACCCCCAACACTTGGACACCACTGTAGTGTGAAACCCCAACACTGGGACACCACCTGTAAGTATGAGAACCCCAACACTGGGACACCACTGTAGTATGAGAACCCCAACCACTGGGGACACCACCTGTATGATGGAGAACCCCAACACTGGGACACCACTGTAGTGTGAGAACCCCCAACACTGGGACCGACCACTGTAGTGTGAGAACCCCAACACTGGACACCACTGTAGTTGAGAACCCCAACACTGGGACACCACTGTAGTGTGAGAACCCCAACACTGGGACACCACTGTAGTGTGAGAACACCCAACACTGGGACACCACTGTAGTAGGAGAACCCCAACACTGGGACACCACTGTAGTGTGAGAACCCCAACACTGGGACACCACTGTAGTATGAGAACCCCAACCTGGGACACCACTGTAGTGTGAGAACCCCAACACTGGGACACCACTGTAGTATGAGAACCCCAACACTGGGACACCACTGTAGTATGAGAACCCCAACACTGGGACACCACTGTAGTATGAGAACCCCAACACTGGGACACCACTGTAGTATGAGAACCCCAACACTGGGACACCACTGTAGTGGAGAACCCCAACACTGGACACCACTGTAGTAGTGAGAACCCCCAACACTGGGACACCACTGTAGTGATGAGAACCCCCAACACTGGGACACCCACTGTAGTATGAGAACCCCAACACTGGGACACCACGTAGTATGAGAACCCCCCCCCCTGGGAACCACTGTAGTATGAGAACCCCCAAAACTGGGGCACCACTGTAGTTGAGAACCCCAACACTGGGACACCACTGTAGTGTGAGAACCCCAACACTGGGACACCACTGTAGTATGAGAACCCCAACACTGGGACACCACTGTAGTATGAGAACCCCAACACTGGGACACCACTGTAGTATGAGAACCCCCAACACTGGGACACCACTGTAGTATGAGAACCCCAACACTGGGACACCCACTGTAGTATGAGAACCCCAACACTGGGACACCACTGTAGTTGAGAACCCCAACACTGGGGCACCACTGTAGTATGAGAACCCCAACACTGGGACACCACTGTAGTTGAGAAACCCCCCAAAACTGGGACACCACTGTAGTATGAGAACCCCAACACTGGGACACCACTGTAGTTGAGAACCCCCAAAACTGGGACACCACTGTAGTATGAGAACCCCAACACTGGGACACCACTGTAGTATGAGAACCCCAACACTGGGACACCACTGTAGTATGAGAACCCCAACACTGGGACACCACTGTAGTATGAGAACCCCAACACTGGGACACCACTGTAGTATGAGAACCCCCCAACACTGGGACACCACTGTAGTATGAGAACCCCAACACTGGGACACCACTGTAGTGTGAGAACCCCAACACTGGGACACCACTGTAGTATGAGAACCCCAACACTGGGACACCACTGTAGTATGAGAACCCCCAACACTGGGACACCACTGTAGTGTGAGAACCCCAACACTGGGACACCACTGTAGTATGAGAACCCCAACACTGGGACACCACTGTAGTATGAGAACCCCAACACTGGGACACCACTGTAGTGTGAGAACCCCAACACTGGGACACCACTGTAGTATGAGAACCCCAACACTGGGACACCACTGTAGTGTGAGAACCCCAACACTGGGACACCACTGTAGTATGAGACCCCCAACACTGGGACACCACTGTAGTATGAAAACCCCCAACACGGGGGACACCACTGTAGTGTGAGAACCCCAACACTGGGACACCCCTGTAGTATGAGACCCCAACACTGGGACACCCACTGTATTGAAACCCCAACACTGGGACACCACTGAGTATGAGAACCCCAACACTGGGACACCACTTAGTATGAGAACCCCAACACTGGGACCCCCACTGTAGTATGAGAACCCCAACACTGGGACACCACTGTAGTATGAGAACCCCAACACTGGGACACCACTGTAGTGTGAGAACCCCAACACTGGGACACCACTGTAGTGTGAGAACCCCAACACTGGGACACCACTGTAGTGTGAGAACCCCAACACTGGACACCACTGTAGTATGAAACCCCCAACACTGGGACACCACTGTAGTGTGAAAACCCCAACACTGGGACACCACTGTAGTGTGAAAACCCCCAACACTGGGACACCACTGTAGTGTGAGAACCCCAACACTGGGACATGAGGCAGTAAGAGGTTGCCCCGCTAAGTATCTCAGAGAAAGTGGTCTATGACACTTGGGAATCACCTTGTACAGAAGCCTGTCATTCAGGGACCACATAGTAGGAGCTAGGAACGAACGAACGAACGAACGAACATTCGGCCCTTCCAATCACTCATCTTTCTTTCATGAACAGTGCATAGGAAAAAAAACATTGTCACATGAATTTTGTAAACATAAACAATGCATATGACTATGTTATAAGACACATCCACCACCCACCCACACATCCCCCATTCACTCCAACTCCCCCACCCAACCACACACACATACAATACATTCCCCCACCATCCACCACATCCCTATACATCTCCCCACCCACACACACCTCTCATCCACCACACATCCCATCCACCCACACCCCAAGCACCACATACATTCAATATCCCACACATCCCCCACCTACACACATCTCCCCACCCACTCACATATCCTTTACCCGTCTCATTTCCCACCAACAATCACTCACCCAATATCCTCCTCCACCCACACACCTCCAACCACCCAACCAAACACACATTCCTCAGCCACACACACATCTCCCCGTCAACTCACATATTCCGCACCTACACACACACAAATTCCGCACTCACCCACATAATCTCCCATCTCCCCCAGCCCACTCACTTATCCCGAGCCCACACCTACAATACATCCCCCCACCATCTCCTAAACCTGCACACACTCACCCACCCACATATCCTCTACCACCCACACATCCTCTACCCACCTATCCCCCAACCAAACATCCCTTAACCACACACCCTTACTCATATACAATCACCCACCCACCACATCCTCTACCCAACCACACATCCTCCACCAACCACACATCCTCCATCCACCCATTCCCCCAGCACACATCCCTTAACCACACACCCTTACCCATATACACACACTCCCCACCCACCGCACAATCTCCCCACCCATACAAACATCCCTCACAACACCATCCCCACCCACCAACACATTCCCCATTCACAACACACACCTCCCATCCCACGCACACACAACCCATACATTCATCCCCTCACACATCCCTAGACACACGTACTATCCCTCAACCACTAACACCCACACGTCCCTTACCCACTCATCAACACATACATCTCCTATCTACCCACCCACACTCACACATTCCCAACCACCCATCTAAGCAAACATCCCCCACCCTCACACACATCATTCATCCCACCCACAAACCCAACCACACCTTCACTTTACCCACACAAACATCATGTTATCCACACCCAGCTCCCCTCCCACCACAATACCACACCCACACACATCCCAAAGACACATCCCTCACCCACACACACATCTATCCACACATCTCCTACCCATCCACACATCCCCCAACTACAGTCCACCCTCACTACCCACACATACATCCTCCATCCAGCCACACACACCCCCACCCAGCCAGACATATCCCCCACCCACACACACATCTCCAAATCCATCACCCACGCTCATCACGCACCCCCTCCCCCAACCCACACACATCCCCCACACACATTCACCCACACATCTCTCATCCACACACACTCCCCACCCATCCACCCAAACATCCCACACCCACATACACATCCTCAAACCCACAACCACCCCCACCTGCACACATCTCCCACCACCACATATCCCACACCCACATCTCCCCACCCACCCACACATATACCCCCACCCATCCCCATAACCCACCATCAATCATCCACCAACATATCCTCCTTCACCCACTCACCCACAACCACCTAGACAAACACACATCCCCACTCACAAACACATCTCCCCATACACCCATACATCTCGCACGCACCTACACACAAATCCCCCACCCACCCACACAAACCCACCCCGCCCACCCACACACATCACGAATCCACCCACACACACATCCCCCGATCCCCCAACCTACTATTATGATCAAACTCCCCACATTTTACACACACATACAGTGACGATTGTCGTGAGCATTGTCGCAAAATTGTAAAAAATGGAGAAAAATTGTACATATACATTTTGTAACTTAAAAATTAGTGATTGCAATTCAACTCTCCTCTCTCTCTCTCTCTCTCTCTCTCTCTCTCTCTCTCCTCTCTCTCTCTCTCTCTCTCTCTCTCTCTCTCTCTCTCTCTCTCTCTCTCTAGGAGATCTAAGGAGGGACATGGCACTCAAAAGACAATGACAACAATGGAATGGAGCAATGAATGGCGTTCATACTCTATCAACACCTGATTCTATCAATAAATGGGATTGCAGAGAGTTAGCTAGTGAAACTAGAGCGCATTTAGAACGGAGCTGTGCAGATGATCCCTGGACATGCCGATTGATTTATTGATTGATTTAGGAATCGACATCACAGCATTCTGGGCATTCCCATAAGCACTCCGTCCCCATCCTCAGCAGCCAGCGAAGAGTTCCAACACCAATAGTACCAGTAGCAATCTGATTATATGTCCGCTCACCTTTCCCCGGAGCGTTGATCGTCGGCCAGATCCCCTCATCACTCCTCGCTGTCTCATTATTGCCAGACCATGGTGATCCATTTGCTCCTCCAAGGTGTACACGTGCTTCCATAAGGCCGCAACCACGTCTGCCTTGTCGTGTATTAATACTCCACCAAGTTCTGCAACGAGCCAGCCAATCTGTCTGCCTGTTCATTTCCCAGCACACCGGCATGTTGATACACGTCAGTTTGCTCCCAGGTTATGTTATCTCCATAGATGGCTCTGTGCTAAGTTGCAAAAGAAGTGCTTGGGGTTCATAGACAGTGTTCAGTGCAAGAGAGCCTGGCCTATGATACCTCAACATCTAGTCTGAGAATGGAGGTGGAGGCAGTCAGTGCAGCGTTCTGCTAAATGCTTCGTGCAGAGTGGCATGCCTCAATCAAACATTCTGTGACCCATTTGATATTTTCTCAGGGCTTGCTGGTGTGCGTAATAGACACAAGCCCTCAGGACTGTCAACAAGATAGACACCAGCAATGTGATGTATTTTAGTGAATGTAACAGACAGACACCACCAATGTGATGTATTTTAGTGAATGTAACAGACATACACCACCAATGTGATGTATTTTAGTGAAAATAATAGACAGATATCAGCATTGTGATGTATTTTTGTGAATGTAGTAGACAGATGTCAGCAATGTGATGTTTTTTTGTGAATGTAATAAACAGATGTCAGCAATGTGATGTATTTTTGTGAATGTAATAAACAGATATCAGCAATGTGATGTATTTTTGTGAATGTAATAGACACCAGCAATGTGATGTATTTTTGTGAATGTAATAGACACCAGCAATGTGATGTATTTTTGTGAATGTAATAAACAGATATCAGCAATGTGATGTATTTTTGTGAATGTAATAGACAGATATCAGCAATGTGATGTATTTTTGTGAATGTCATGGACAGATACCAGCAATGTGATGTATTTTTGTGAATGTAATTACTAATAGACAGACCAGCAATGTGATGTATTTTTGTGAATGTAATAGACAGATATCAGCAATGTGATGTATTTTTGTGAATGTCATGGACAGATACCAGCAATGTGATGTATTTTTGTGAATGTAATTACTAATAGACAGACCAGCATTGTGATGTATTTTTGTGAATGTAATAGACAGACACAGGCCCTCAGCAATGTGATGTATTTTTGTATATGTAATAGATAGGTAAATGCGAATGCTGTGATGTCGGTTCCTAAATCAATCAATGTATGATGATGTCTCAACCTGGGGTCTGGCTGGAGAGGTTTGCCCGAGCTGCTGCCATGTGTGCAGCAGCAGCAGTCACTGGTGTTGTGTGTGTGTGGACGTGTGCTGGCAGTGACCATCCCTGATGCTTGCTTGTGTCAGCATGCCTGGCTCCCCTTCTTTCAGATATCTGTCGCTGGCTGGTGCTGTCTTATCTGTCGCCAGATGGTGCTGTGTGTAGTCAGCTGTCGTTGGTGCTGCTCCTCAGGTTTGTGGGGACATTACACCAGCTGTGGCATGTTCCCATGGTTAATTTCTGTGCTTCATTATTCAACTGTTGGTTGATGGCAATACTTTCTGCTAATGTTTATTTATACATTGTTTGCATGCATTTATTTTAAATAAGACATTTAATACATTATTTGTGACATTATTTTATTCTTCCCCCCCCCCCCTACTGATGAGAGATATTTCAAGTAGAACATATCCAAGTAACTGCCCAATATACAAAGATCAACCACTGCCTGGTGTGTGTTTGTTCCATGTCATCTAACGCTGTGCTTGTTGAGCATGCTGACCCCTATCTACAGCACAGGGGTCAACTGCTGCATTGTTTCGGATTGTTTTGTCCTCTAAGCACAGTTAGATCTTCTAGGAGGGTCTTGGGGGATCATTAAGAAGCCCAGCACCGACTAGCAACCAGTAGGCAAGGATCAACTCCTCCAGTGCTGGATAATGGTGCAGAGAACAGAAAATGGACTGAGAAATGTTTCCATGAACACACCAAGAGACCTCACCTTAGGGACCTGGAGTCCAAGACATGATGAGAAAGTGTTCACATATAACGCTTTCAACCCTGTCTCACAGTATGATAGCAACATCAGCCAATGTGTCATCTCCTGCTGTAGGACAGTATATGATGACGGTACTCACACATCACTCACTCACACACACACACACATGTGCGCACACACACCAAGTTACAGCTGTGTACATCACTCACACAACATTGTGATGTCAGCAATGATACATCATCATTGATTCACACAAACTCCCTGATGTCAGCAGTAATACATCACTGAGACAGTATCCTGAGTCAATAATGATGTCACAGTAATACATCACTGAGACCGTATCCTGAGTCAATAATGATAAATCATTGAGACAATATTTTGAGTTAGTAAGGATATATCATTGACTTATACAATATCCTGAGTCAGCAGTAATATATTACTGTCATAATACCATCATGTCAACAGCAGTGATAATCATGTCAACAGTGATATCGCACTGATATATCACTGACATAATACCCTGATGTCAGCAGTGATACATCAGTGACTCAAAATCTCAAGTCAGCAGTGATAAGTCAGTGACTCACACAATACCCTGGTGTCAGCAGCAAAAAGTCATTGAGTCTCTCAGACACAATGTTAGGGAATACCGCTCCAATAAATCAAATGTAATAACAAAACAAAACTCAGCTACAGAAAACATGATGTATTGAACATTTCAACTACAGATATCTCCGGGCCATTATCATTCTCTTGTGATTGTTCACTGTACACCCCATGATAGATTTGACCCACTCATGTAAAGCCCCCAGTACAACATCATTATCTACAAGTTTTGTGACAGTTGAGCAATCTGGTAATCTGCTCACAGTTGATGACAGCACTACCCAGTATGTTGATGACAGTGGACATGTGTTAAATTGATGACAACTGACATCTGTGTGGCAGTTTATGATCTGATTATTTTCTGCTGTGATGACATCAGTGCTGGCATCTGGGACACTAGATTGTTTGCCAGCCATATCACATCTACAGACTCCAGCCCGACATGCTGAATCACCACAATCATTATCTGGACCTTGTCACAACACAACCACCTCCGTGACATTTTGGTTCCACTTCTGGCTCTTCACTCACTAGAAGCTCTTCCTTACAAGCCACTTTTGTTGTTTACTCATTGCTTGAAGCTCTTCCTTACAAGCCACTTTTGCTGTTTACTCCTTGCTTGAAGCTCTTCCTTACAAGCCACTTTTGCTGTTTACTCCTTGCTTGAAGCTCTTCCTTACAAGCCACTTTGCTGTTACTTCCTTGCTTGAAGCTCTTCCTTACAAGCCACTTTTGTTGTTTACTCCTCACTAGAAGCTCCTCCTTACAAGCCACTGTTGTGTACTCCTCGCTTGAAACTCTTCCTTACAAGCCACTGTTATGTACTCCTCGCTTGAAGCTCTTCCTTACAAGCCACTTTTGCTGTTTACTCCTCACTTGAAGCTCTTCCTTACAAGCCACGTTTGCTGTTTACTCCTTGCTTGAAACTCTTCCTTACAAGCCACTTTTGCTGTTTACTCCTCACTTGAAGCTATTCCTTACAAGCCACTTTTGCTGTTTATTCCTTGCTTGAAACTCTTCCTTACAAGCCACTTTTGCTGTTTACTCCTCACTTGAAGCTCTTCCTTACAAGCCACTTTTGCTGTTTACTCCTTGCTTGAAACTCTTCCTTACAAGCCACTTTTGCTGTTTACTCCTTGCTTGAAGCTCTTCCTTACAAGCCATTTTTGCTGTTTACTCCTCACTTGAAGCTCTTCCTTACAAGCCACTTTTGCTGTTTACTCCTTGCTTGAAGCTCTTCCTTACAAGCCATTTTTGCTGTTTACTCCTCACTTGAAGCTATTCTTTACAAGCCACTTTTGCTGTTTACTCCTTGCTTGAAACTCTTCCTTACAAGCCACTTTTGCTGTTTACTCCTCACTTGAAGCTCTTCCTTACAAGCCACTTTTGCTGTTTACTCCTTACTTGAAGCTCTTCCTTACAAGCCACTTTTGCTGTTTACTCCTCACTTGAAGCCTTACAAGCCACTTTTGCTGTTTACTCCTCACTTGAAGCTCTTCCTTACAAGCCACTTTTGCTGTTTACTCCTTGCTTGAAGCTCTTCCATACAAGCCATTTTTGCTGTTTACTCCTCACTTGAAGCTATTCCTTACAAGCCACTTTTGCTGTTACTCCTTGCTTGAAACTCTTCCTTACAAGCCACTTTTGCTGTTTACTCCTCACTTGAAACTCTTCCTTACAAGCCACTTTTGCTGTTTACTCCTTGCTTGAAGCTCTTCATTACAAGCCATTTTTGCTGTTTTACTCCTCACTTGAAGCTATTCCTTACAAAGCCACTTTTGCTGTTTACTCCTTGCTTGAACTCTTCCTTACAAGCACTTTTGCTGTTTACTCCTCACTTGAAGCTCTTCCTTACAAGCCACTTTTGCTGTTTACTCCTCACGTGAAGCTCTTCCTTACAAGCCACTTTTGCTGTTTACTCCTCACGTGAAGCTCTTCCTTACAAGCCACTTTTGCTGTTTACTCCTCACTTGAAGCTCTTCCTTACAAGCCACTTTTGCTGTTTACTCCTCACTTGAAGCTCTTCCTTACAAGCCACTTTTGCTGTTCACTCCTCACTTGAAGCTCTTCCTTACAAGCCACTTTTGCTGTTTACTCCTCACTTGAAGCTCTTCCTTACAAGCCACTTTTGCTGTTTACTCCTCACTTGAAGCTCTTCCTTACAAGCCACTTTTGCTGTTACTCCTCACTTGAAGCTATTCCTTACAAGCCACTTTTGCTGTTTACTCCTCACTTGAAGCTCTTCCTTACAAGCCACTTTTGCTGCCTCCAACTCAGTCATCTCCTCACTTCATACTTCTTCTGAATTAAACTCTCAATTTCACATCGATTTTGTTCACAAGCATGTGCAGTATTTCATACAAGTTTGACCATTTTTCTGTCAGCTTCCAGGCCTGAACACGTCTGTACATTATCTACATACCAGCATGTTCCCAGCATGATTATGTTGCGTACACATTCCCCATGGGTCACCTATCTGCTGGGGTGGTAACACTGGGTGGGACAGCAGGCGGTTGAATGTGCAGTAAACTCAGTGTTGAGAACTGCTGGCTTCTAGGGCTTGCTCTTGGAAGGGGTGAGGTGACAGTTCGAATCTTCTGATGCAGGACATGTGGTTACAACAGACAACATGATTGACACCGAGACTTCCACTACAACACCCACAGACAAGATGTTTGCTCTAACTCCAGCTGTCTGTTATACTGGCATGTCCGTTCAGATCATCTGTGTCCACACTTGTTCTGTCTGCCCCTGTAGAGTTATGACCAGCCAGAGTTGACTAGACAAGTCTACTGCACAGCCAACTATTCTCCACTTGTTGTATATGCTAGTTCCTGGCCTGCGTGTACCTGCTCAACTGTGTCAATATGTGCCACGTTCTGAGGAGAGAAATATTAACAATCACAGAACAGTCATCTCATGTGAATTAATGGTCCCTCACAGATTCATAAATATCTCTCACACATGAGTTGTCTGTCACAGATTTATAGATATCTCTCAAACACATGAGTTGCCTTGTCACAGATTTATAGAATAGATGTCTCCCACACATGAGTTGTCTATCACAGATTTACAGATGTCTCCCACACAAAAGTTGTCTGCCATAGATTTATAGATGTCTCCCACACATGAGTTGTCTGTCAGATTTATAGATGTCTCCCACACATGAGTTGTCTGTCACAGATTTATAGATGTCTCCCACACATGAGTTTGTCACTGGTTTATAGATGTCTCCCACACATGAGTTATCTGTCACAGATCTATAGATATCTCAAACACATGGGTTGTCTGTCACAGATTTATAGATGTCTCCCACACATGAGTTGTCTGTCACAGATTTATAGATGTCTGTCACAGATTTATAGATGTCTCCCACACATGAGTTGTCTGTCAGATTTATAGTTGTCTGTCACAGATTTATAGATGTCTCCCACACAAAAGATGTCTATCACAGATTTATTGATGTCTCTCACACATGAGCTGTTTGTTATATTTATAGATAACTTTGCTTAACATATATATCTAGATTTTTCTCCAAAATGTTTGTCTGGCTACAGAAATAACTACACATCAGCACCAACAATAGCTGACTACAGACAGATAACCATATGCTCACAGAAAACCACATATGGCCTGACTACAGACAGCTCGCAGATAACCATATACAACCTGCCAACAGACAGCTGATACATATAGCCAGCTGATACATATAGCCAGCCTACAGACAGCTGACAGATAACCACATATAGCCTGCCTACAGATAACCACATATAGCCTGCCTACAGATAACCACATATAGCCTGCCTTCAGACAGCTGACAATAATTACATATAGCCTGCCTACAGATAACCACATATAGCCTGCCTACAGACAGTTGACAGATAACCACATATAGCCTGCCTACAGACAGTTGACAGATAACCACATATAACCTGACTACAGACAGTTGACAGATAACCACATATAGTCTACCTACAGACAGTTGACAGATAACCACATATGACCTGACTACAGACAGTTGACAGATAAACACATATTGTCAGTCTACAGACAGTTGACAGATAACCACATACAACCTGACTACAGACAGTTGACAGATAACCACATATAACCTGACTACAGACAGTTGACAGATAACCACATATAACTTGACTACAGACAGTTGACAGATAACCACATATAGTCTGCCTACAGACAGTTGACAGATAACCACATATAACTTGACTACAGACAGTTGACAGATAACCACATATAATCTGACTACAGACAGTTGACACATATAACCTGACTACAGATAACTGAAAGATAACCACATATAGTCTGACTACAGACAGTTGACAGATAATCACAATATAGTCTGACTACAAACAGTTGACACATATAACCTGACTACAGACAGTTGACAGATTACATATAGCCTGCCTACAGACAGCTGACAGATTACATATAGCCTGCCTACAGACAGCTGACAGATTACATATAGCCTGCCTACAGACAGCTGACAGATAACCACATATAGTCTGACTACAGACAGTTGACAGATAACCACATATAGTCTGCCTACAGACAGCTGACAGATTACATATAGCCTGACTACAGACAGCTGACAGATAACCACATATAACCTGACTACAGACAGTTGACAGTTTATATATAGCCTGACTACAGACAGCTGACTACAGACAGTTGACAGATAACCACATATAGTCTGCCTACAGACAGCTGACAGATTACATATAGCCTGTCTACAGACAGCTGACATAACCACATATAGCCTGACTACAGACAGCTGACAGATAACCACATATAGCCTGACTACAGACAGCTGACAGATAACCACATATAGCCTGACTACAGACAGCTGACAGATAACCACATATAGCCTGACTACAGACAGCTGACAGATAACCACATATAGCCTGACTACAGACAGCTGACAGATAACCACATATAGTCTGCCTACAGACAGCTGACAGATAACCACATATAGCCTGACTACAGACAGCTGACATATAACTGACTACAGACAGCTGACAGATAACCACATATAGCCTGACTACAGACAGCTGACATATAACTGACTACAGACAGCTGACAGATAACCACATATAGCCTGACTACAGACAGCTGACAGATAACCACATATAGCCTGACTACAGACAGCTGACAGATAACCACATATAGCCTGACTACAGACAGCTGACAGATAACCACATATAGCCTGACTACAGACAGCTGACAGATAACCACATATAGCCTGACTACAGACAGCTGACAGATAACCACATATAACCTGACTACAGACAGCTGACAGATAACCACATATAGCCTGACTACAGACAGTTGACATATAACCTGACTACAGACAGCTGACAGATAACCACATATAGCCTGACTACAGACAGCTGACAGATAACCACATATAGTCTGCCTACAGACAGCTGACAGATAACCACATATAGTCTGACTACAGACAGCTGACATTTAACCACATATAGCCTGCCTACAGACAGCTGACAGATAACCACATATAGTCTGCCTACAGACAGTTGACAGATAACAACATATAACCTGACTACAGACAGTTGACAGATAACCACATATAACCTGACTACAGACAGTTGACAGATAACCACATATAGTCAGTCTACAGACAGTTGACAGATAACCACATATAACCTGACTACAGACAGTTGACAGATAACCACATATAGTCAGTCTACAGACAGTTGACAGATAACCACATATAGTCTGTCTACAGACAGTTGACAGATAACCACATATAACCTGACTACAGACAGTTGACAGATAACCACATATAACCTGACTACAGACAGTTGACAGATAACCACATATAACCTGACTACAGACAGTTGACAGATAACCACATATAGTCTGCCTACAGACAGTTGACAGATAACCACATATAACCTGACTACAGACAGTTGACAGATAACCACATATAACCTGACTACAGACAGTTGACAGATAACCACATATAACCTGACTACAGACAGTTGACAGATAACCACATATAGTCAGTCTACAGACAGTTGACAGATAACCACATATAGTCAGTCTACAGACAGCTGACAGATAACCACATATAGTCTGCCTACAGACAGTTGACAGATAACCACATATAACCTGACTACAGACAGTTGACAGATAACCACATATAACCTGACTACAGACAGTTGACAGATAACCACATATAGCCTGACTACAGACAGCTGACAGATAACCACATATAGTCAGTCTACAGACAGTTGACAGATAACCACATATAACCTGACTACAGACAGTTGACAGATAACCACATATAGTCTGCCTACAGACAGTTGACAGATAACCACATATAGTCTGCCTACAGACAGTTGACAGATAACCACATATAGTCTGCATACAGACAGTTGACAGATAACCACATATAACTTGACTACAGACAGTTGACATATAACCACATATAATCTGACTACAGACAGTTGACACATATAACCTGACTACAGATAACTGAAAGATAACCACATATAGTCTGATGACAGTTGACAGATAACCACATATAGTCTGACTACAAACAGTTGACACATATAACCTGACTACAGACAGTTGACAGATTACATATAGCCTGCCTACAGACAGCTGACAGATTACATATTACATATAGCCTGCCTACAGACAGCTGACAGATAACCACATATAGTCTGACTACAGACAGTTGACAGATAACCACATATAGTCTGCCAACAGACAGCTGACATATTACATATAGCCTGACTACAGACAGCTGACATAACCACATATAACCTGACTACAGACAGCTGACAGATAACCACATATAGCCCTGACTACAGACAGCTGACAGTAACCACTAAACCCTTGACAAAAACCAAAAGCTGACAGAAAACATATAGCCTGCCTCAGCAGCTGACAGATAACACATAAAAGCCTGACTACAGACAGCTGAAAATAACCACATTTAGCCTGCCTACAGACAGCTGACAGATAACCCATATAGCCTGCCTACAGACAGCTGACAGAAACCAATATAACCTGACTACAGACAGGGGACAGATAACCACATATACCCTTGCCTACGACGGGTGACAGAAACCAAATTGGAAAGGCCTGGTTACCCCATTTACAATCAAACACGCCCACAATACCAAAGCAGGAAATCCCCTAATCCCTGCCAGACGGGACAGAAACCACTTGCCGGGCCTTTTAAAACGGAAAATCCAAGGGGAAAGGCCGGGTTAAATTTACCCAACAGCCCCCACAATACCAAGGGGGAATAGGGGTACATGCCAAAGACAGAGACGGGGGGACCCCCATTGAAAATTTAGAAAATTACAAAATGAGCGGGGGGAAAAAACGTGTAATAGTCAAATTTTACAGATGAGCAGGGGTAAAAATTGTAGATAGTCAAATTTCACAAAAAAACAGGGGTAAAAATTGTAGATAGTCAAAGTTCACAGATAACAGGGGTAAAAATTGTAAATAGCAAAGCCCCCAGATAAACAGGGGTAAACATTAAAAATAGCCAAAGCAAAGATGAGCTGGGGTAAACATTGTAGATTTTCCCAAACCCACCCCCTGGTAATTCACCCAGCACTGACAACTTTTCCCCACCAGGGAATTTGATACTGCCCCGTTTGTAACACACTCAATGCTTTTGTAGGTCAGCGGGGCCCGAATGTTGATATTGTCCCGCTTGTAACCACAGATGTGTAGGTCAGTATAGCCGAATTGACCCGAGTGCTTGCTCTTAAACTTCCCGTGCGCTAAAGGCGAGGTAGCAGGTTAAACCCCCTTTAAAACAGTCCAGACTAAAACACTGACCTCTCGTCCTTGATTTTGGAAAACGAAATTAAAACGTCCCTCAAAAGTCGGAGTGGGTTCGCCTGATGGCGGAGGCCACTGGTAATCGGCAAAAAATGCAAAAAACAGTGGGCACTCCCTGGGCGTGGCAAATAATAGCAGCAGCATGTGTGTAAACTACGCAAGAGTTCACAGCATGAGAATGGGAAAACATGGATGTGTCCTTATTCTGTCCCCTGTCTGTAACAATGGATAGACCCGTATTCTCTTCCCTGTCTGTAACAATGGATAGACCCGTATTCTCTTCCCTGTCTGTAACAATGGATAGACCCGTATTCTCTTCCCTGTCTGTAACAATGGATAGACCCGTATTCTCTTCCCTGTCTGTAACAATGGATAGACCCGTATTCTCTTCCCTGTCTGTAACAATGGATAGACCCTTATTCTGTCCCCTGTCTGTAACAATGGATAGACCCGTATTCTGTCCCCCTGTCTGTAACAATGGATAGACCCTTATTCTGTCCCCTGTCTGTAACAATGGATAGACCCTTATTCTGTCCCCTGTCTGTAACAATGGATAGACCCTTATTCTGTCCCCTGTCTGTAACAATGGATAGACCCTTATTCTGTCCCCTGTCTGTAACAATGGATAGACCCGTATTCTGTCCCCTGTCTGTAACAATGGATAGACCCGTATTCTGTCCCCTGTCTGTAACAATGGATAGACCCGTATTCTGTCCCCTGTCTGTAACAATGGATAGACCCGTATTCTGTCCCCTGTCTGTAACAATGGATAGACCCTTATTCTGTCCCCTGTCTGTAACAATGGATAGACCCTTATTCTGTCCCCTGTCTGTAACAATGGATAGACCCTTATTCTGTCCCCTGTCTGTAACAATGGATAGACCCTTATTCTGTCCCCTGTCTGTAACAATGGATAGACCCTTATTCTGTCCCCCTGTCTAACAATGGATAGACCCTTATTATGTCCCGTCTGTAACAATGGATAGAACCCCTTTTTCTGTCCCCTGTCTGTAACAATGGATAGACCCCTTTTTCTGTCCCCCCCGTCTGTAACAATGGATAGACCCTTATTCTTTCCCTGCCCGTAACAATGGATGCCTTATTCTTCCCGTTTTGTAAAAATGGATGCCCTATTCTTCCCCTTCTGTAACAATGGATGCCCTTATTCTTCCCGTTTTGTAACAATGGATGCCCCCATTCTGGCCCCGTCTGTAACAATGGATGGCCCTTATTCTTTCCCCCGTCTGTAAAATGGATTTTACCCTTTTTTCCCCCCTTTTGTAACAATGGATGCCCTTATTCTGGCCCCGTCTGTAACAATGGATGCCCTATTCTTCCCTTTCTGTAACAATGGATGCCCTTATTCTTCCCCTTCTTTAACAATGGATGCCCCTATTTTTCCCTTTTCTGTAACAATGGATAAGACCCCTTTTTCTTCCCCCTCTGAAAAAAGGGAAGGGCCCCCATTCTTCCCCCCCCTGTAACAAAAAGGATAACCCCCGGGTTTTTGTAACTGGGAAACCCAGGCGTAAAAAGGAAGACCAACCCCCCCAACAAGGGGCGTGGACACCCCCCCGGAACAATAAGCGTGGCATACCCCCGGCGTAAAAATGCAGCGGGACAACCTTCCCCCGGGGAAAAAGGGGGGCATTTCTGGGCGGAATGGGAAAGGCCCATTCCTTTCCCCCGGGGTTTGGAACAATTGGGGTTCCTGGGGGACACCTCCTTCCCCCTGAAACAAGGTGCGTCACCCCCGGGGTGTCGAACAATGGAAGGGGGGATCCCTCCCCGAACAAGGTCGTGGGTTTTTTGCAACAAGGAAGCCCTGGCACATCCGAGTTGCCCTTTGGATGAAAGTCAAAACCCGCTAAAAAATTAATGTTCAAAATTTTCCCCCCCCCAACAAAACGGGCAACAAGGGGTTTTGTGACTCCACCCATACCAAAACAAAAACACCCAAAAATCACAAAAAGGCCGGTTTTACCCTACCACCACAATACCCCCTCACCCAAAAATAGGTTTTTGGGCATTTCCCTTTACGGAATCGGTGTCCATTTCCTCCCTTGGGGTTTCCAAAGTTGGTTGGTGGGGGGGGGCGGGGGGTTGGGGTGGCGCCCAAAACCCTTTTCCCCTACCCCAAGGTGTGAAACCAAACAATGGGCCCCGCAAAACCAACTCCTTGGGGGTTCAACGGGCCCGGGTGTTTTTAAAATTACAGGGAAGGGGGGAGGGGATTTTCCTCCCAAAATTAAAAGTTAAAAAATCTAAGAAAAGTTTTCTGA
>JACEFZ010017260.1:0-13387 GCA_014155875.1 Cepaea nemoralis
GGTGGGGGACATTTTAAAAAACGGTACTTACCTTTGCTTTCTGTCAGTGCCGAATGTTCGGCGGCGTCCACCAAACCCGACACTCTACATTGTGCCAACGGCTTCGGCCTGGAGGAGCGCAATGGCGAGGGTACAAGCCTTATCCTAGGACGAGGAAATGCAACCTAAAGACTAAAGACTAAATGTCATGACAGGGCAGACCAGACCCTAAGCCTTGGTTGACAATTGGTCTAGGATTGAAGGTACGACAAGAGGACAGTTAGAGCATTGTTTGTGCCGATTCGGCAGCTGCCTTGTTCCAGATGTATTGGTGTTGCCTTTCCTCTGGAGTAAATTAGACAGGCCGAGAGAGGGATCATGCTGAATGGGCAACACATGATCTTTACAATTCATGCCAGGCCTTGTGCTATGAAGCACAATGTATCAAGATGACAAGATGCCAGTCTATACCCAGTACGCCTTCAGACGCGGACAAGACCGTCTTTACTTATTTCATCATCATCAAGTGTCATGCCAACTGGCGTAGCTGTTGATGTCTCTCCACACATCTCGGCTTTGATGTTCTGGATCAATTCTGGTGCTGATAATCCTCCATGCCACCGTCTCAGTTCGTCCAGCATCATTTGTCTTGGTCTGCCTCTGCCTCTCTTCCCCTCGATCTTTCAAGTCGTCACGATGTTCTTCAATGTCTCTCTTCTCATCACATGATCAAAGAAAACTATTTGTCTCTTTCTTATTGTTGTATATAATGTTCTAGTTCCATTAGCCTCTTTCATGCAATAGTCGGCTTTGCTCTGGCAGTCCAAGTACTTCACAACATTCGTCTTAGGAACCACATCTCTGTTGCTTCCAAGTTTTTCCTAATTTGTTCATGCATGTTACTTATTTACTTAACTAAAATTGATACTGCTTTCTTGCATACGTATATTTCACATTACGTAAAGAGTGGTGCTCCGTGGCGAAGCGGTTAAGCGGTCTGCCTCGCGCTCCGAAAATTGTGGGTTCGAATCTAGGTTACGACATTCGGTTCACGAGTGCAGTTGTCTAGGAAACACATGGTTGTCTTCGCTGGAACTACACAGTTCGTGCTTTGTGCGACGCTCTCGCCGTAGCCCCCTGTCGAAATAGACCAAGCCATATGGGATAAGACCCGGTGCAAAGAAGTCGATCATCTAGCCTTTAAAACCTGTCAAACATTACCTGAACGACTCGGACAAAGGTAATTTGCTAGGAGGCAGGCTGTCCGTCATGGCTTCTAGCCAGCGCCTGTACTGTGTCAATCTTTCCCCCTTACTGCGAGACGATGTCGGGGTCAGAATTTAGCAGCGGGATGTGAGATTTTAACGGAAACTTTTCTGTGGGCTCACACGTCAATTTTCTGACGGGCAGTATGCACTGAACCCTAAAGGAAAATTAATATATAATTAATCACATTATTAACAGTTGAGATATTGTCTACTTACTTTATGTGTTATCGTGCCATTGCCACATTAGTGTATCTTTCTTTCACAAACCTCTACACATATATGCGCAAATATATTTATATACAAGGGGGCTTTACATGAAAACCTTTAAGTGTGATAAAAATTACAATAACCACGCCATTGTCTTGGAATCTGTCAATATTGATGTTAAGAATGTCAAGAGTGTTAAGCACGTAACATCACGGTGCAGATGATCACGGTGAAGTCATAAGGACAGTTTAAAGGTGGCCGTCCCACTTTTGACATGCACCAAAAAGGAGCAGCGATTTGTTACCCGTTTTTTTTTTTTTTTTTTTGGATCAATGAAAAGGCGAAACCTATATAAATTTATCTGCGAATGAATTCCATTATGGCAGTGCATGCCTGTCAGCCCAGCAAGTCTATGGTTGGAGTAGGAAGTTTCAAAACGACATGACTTCTGTCAGGCACACCGAGTAGTGACCCCAGAGTGCTTACAATCGCGAACAAGAGAATTTTTTTTTTTTCCTACAGGAGGAATACAAGCACTTTATCGGCGCTGGATAACTTGCATTGAACGCAGTGGTAACCTACATCGAAATTGATACATTTGTTCTTTACTTGTTCAGAATATATTCACACACACACACACACACACACACACACACACACACACACACACAAATGCAGTTACGGTTTTCATTCGTATATTTATAGGCGACCGAGTCACTTGAGTTGATGACGGGTTACGCTGAGTGTGTGTGTGTGTGGTGTGTGTGTGTGTGTGTGTGTGTGTGTCCATCCGTATTTGTGTGCGTGTGTATGCGTTTGTGTGTGTGCGTTTGTGTGGCTAAAGAAGTACCAGAGCAGATACTGCCGTTGTAGTGCCAAGCTGTAGGTCTTCGCATATTCCAGGATACAATATAAGAGGAGGGGTGACCAGTTCCCTTCCACGTGGCCTGTTCTCCCCAGACAATTCCTAGGTTTAGAGGTTAGTGAAAGCAGTTTCACAACTCCCCGACACGCCGAGTTGAAGATTGGAAATCTGCCTCCGGCGCTGTGCTTGCAGACGGAATTAGCCTGGATACCAACGATATGAAGGGGCATAGAGCGGCGGAGAGAGCCGCGGTAACGTAGTGGCTAGACGCTTGTCTGCTGGCTAGGAGTTCATGAGTTCCAATTCTCATCAGAGTGGATGTGTGCATATACTTTGGGCTCACGGGTCCACGTAGCATAAGATGGGTGCCAGGGAATTGTCTTGTGAACGAACGAAAGAACGAACTAACTTTAATTTCAAAGGGTCACAAATTGGGCACGCAGGCCCGTCTTACATTCAACCCTTCCAATGACTCATCTTTCCTTCATCAATTGTGCAAAAACATTGTCAAATTGATTTTGTAAACATAAACAATGCTTATAACTATGTTATGAGGCAGGCAGACACGCGTACACAGAGTCATAAACACGTTCACACAAACACGTACATACCTGCATACATAATTACATCGTTTGCACAAACTCTCAGCGTTAATAACACTCTCACACACTTAACAAACTCTCACACTCTTAATAACACACAAATACACACGCCCTCGCATACACTGCATGCATGCACACATGTGAAGTAAGGTCAGCGGCGTGGTACTGACCATATCAGCCGCCCAGTGCCCACACGTGTTTACAAATATGGATCTAGCACCTTTTGCCAAATGTGCATTAATGTGTGTGAAATGTGTTTATTGATGTGTGTGAAATGTGTTTATTGATGTGTGTGAAATGTATTTATTGATGTGTGTGAGATGTGTTTATTGATGTGTGTGAGATGTGTTTTACTGATGTGTGTGAAATGTGTTTATTGATGCACTTTATTGATCTGATGCTATTTAGAAGACTGATGACAATGTTCAGAATCACGTAGAATCATACGTGGAAGATGAATGACACTCATAACACAAGTGTGAAGTATTACACAGAAAGCAATTGATACTGATACAAATTATGATCCTACATGGAAGGCCAATGACACAACAAATATAATACGCATTCTTATGCAAATTGCACTTAATGTGAAGTATTAAATGGAAGGCAAATGGCATTGATGAAAAATAATGTGAAGTATTGTATGAAATGTGCATAACTACTGTATGGAAATAAGTGAGTCTTACATAGGGAGGTGAAAAGACACATAAAAATAGTGTGAAGTCTTACATTGAAGACGGAGAACTGATGTTTCTCGTGGAACATTTGTCGGGCTGAAATAAAATAGCATGCACAAAGTAAAGTATACCTTTCCACGCCATGAAGTCTATTTACGTATACACTACTAACCCCACATTTTGTACTGACCAATGGGGCACTCGAGGAGTTAGTTAGTTAGTCGCTATTCCAACCGCTATTCACCGCAAAGGGTAGCCCCATTATGCTCCGATCCTGTGCCAGTGAATATCACACAAAATGCTCCTCACTGCCCCATGTGAAAAGTGGAACAGACAGGAGTCTCGACAAACCAACAGCCCACACACGTATTCTATGCATAATGCCAATGCCAGGACTGATGTGGCCAATATAACGCTGATCGCTTTTACTACCCTAAACATTTCTTGATACCCATTTTAGGATGGACCGACCACTGAGCCCAAGTCAATTATAAAAACCTGCCGAGATGTTAATTCGAACCCACGGCTGCCGGGCTGGTAGGCAAGTGAGCTAACCTCTGCGTTAGCACGACTCTCATGAAATAACATAACTAGTGAATATTCAGACAGTTTACCAATATGAAGGTGATGTTTAAAAACGTTAGGTTGCACATCATTTACAGGACATCACATTCAACTCCAGCATATTTTGGCCTTGTGATTTCTTGGCAAGTTTACGTTCGCCATTGCTTTCTGTACAACCGGCATTCATATCATTTAAAAAAATCCAAATCAAGGCGCCCGCTCCCTAGCGAAGGAGTTACGGGCCGCGTTCAAAACACAGCTACGAGAGATCTGGCAGCATACCGTCTTGCGTTGTTTTTTTTAAAACGAAATTGTATGGGTGCTGGTCGTTCAGAAAGCAATGGCAAACTACTGAACGTAAACTTGTCAAGAAATCACAAGTAGCCAAAAATGCTGGGGTTGACTGCGACGTCCTGTAAAGGATATGCAACTAACAACGCAAGGCGGTTTGCTGCCAAATCGCCCGCATCTATGTTTAGAACGCGGGATTCGAATTGCGCCAGTATCATCTTCGCTGCAGACAATTATTCCACTGTAGCGAAGAAAGTTAGTGCGTTGGCCTGCCATGAAAGCGGACCAGGGTTCAATTCCCAGCTGCAGCAGGATTGTTTGTTTCCGATCAGTTAGGCTCTGGGGTCGACCCAGTCTCATAAACTGGCTTTCCAAATAGGTAGCCAATAGGCTACCTTTAGTCTACCAATAGGCTACCAAATAGCAAATAGGTAGCTTCGTGGCCAAGTGGTTAAGTCACTTGCCTTGTGCCCCGAAGTTCGTGGGCTCGTTTCCAGACTCTGTCGTTCGTTTCACAAGGGCAGTTTTCTTGGAGACTCCTGGGGATCGTCGCTGGAGCTACTGGGTTTAAGCTCTGTGCAATGCTTTCGGCAGACTGCACTGCGAGAAGAGACTGGGCCATGTGAGATAAAACCCGGTGCAATGAAGCCTTAAAATAATTTATAACTTTTTATTCATATAATGGGTCCCAGACAAATGTCATGACTTTCCGGGATTTGGGAGAAAGTAGTCAGAAAGAAAACTGGTCACCATACCTGGTACGCCGTGACCTAGAATATGTTACACTTCACATCATAATATCTGCCATGGGATGATATTTAACAAATCATCACCAAGATGACGAACCAGTGGACTGTTTTTGTAGCCTGAGTTTAACCAGTTTCGCCAACGAAGCTCCCTGCTTCAGTACTGCGTGTCTTCAGTAATAGCCCAAGGTAGGCTAAGGCATCGAAAGCGTTTATTCATCGCTTGCCAAGAATTGTGCATTCCAAGACGCTCCTTCAGTAGTTGTACCTAGGTTTTACACTGGCAGCTGTCGGAAGATGTGCACACAGAGATGAAGTAAAGAATCGCCAAATTGAAAGATTCTCTTACAAGAATGAGTAACGTTGTGGGGGGGGAAAAAATATCCCAAGTATAAACATCCGCTTATTGAAAGCTTGTGAGTTCTGCTTTAACAAAAAATTTTTAATGAATACGAATGCTGGACAATGGGTAATGAAATAGTGAAGAAACTGGAGACAGTCGAGTTTTTATTTTTTTTTAAGAAGAACTTCAAGAATAACATGAGTACAAAAAGAAAACAAAAACTGAGAAACTTAGAGCTGTCGCATCATTTATGAAAACTATAAGAGCAAATCAAATGAAATGTGGGTCATGTCAAAAGAAGAAGTGGAATAAGTAACCTTATGTGGGGGTAAGAGTAGGCAAGAGAAGCAGAGAAAGTTATTTGTAGAAATCTTTAGCAGCTGCGGAAAAAATATAATAATATAAACAGCAGCAACTTCATTATTATACTAGATGACAGAGTGGATTGGAGATTTCAGTGTCTCTTCCAGACCAATCACCTGAAAATGAAGGGGGAGAATATGAACGAGTAAAGAGGAGGAAGAGGAAGGAGAAAGGATGATTATGGAGGATTAAATGAGCAATCAGAAGGACCAAGTATGGAGGGAGGAGGCAGAGCAGAATGTAGGAAGGAACTAACAATGGAGTGGTATGAAGGAAGGAAAGAAGGGAGGAAGAAAAAGGGCGGGCGGTAGTAGAGACGAAGGAAGCAGGAATGGGTTGGGATAGGAAAGACGGCAGGAGAAGAAAGGAATGGAGATTATTTACTGGGCCTTCATGCTTAACTATTGGGCAAACGAGGGCGATGGTCGCTACTATATTCGTCTATTCGTCTTGTTCTGTCTTTTACAAGCCAGTGTCATAAAATGAAAATTCCAGGAATACACGATATACAGGGACGCAGAGGTGTTTCCAAAGCACCAGGGCCAGGTTCTATACTGGCCAAACCTACTAACACGTCCTAGTCGTGCGTCCTTGGCAACAGGTCCCTTCTGGGTCCTGGCTAACGTAGTAGGATTGCTGATTCTTCCGAAGTCGGAGAGTATCTGCCTGCACGGCGAGGAACCACCAGTCTGTACACCAATAAGCCAGGCATGGGACAACGGATACTCACGCAAACCTCAGTCCGGTATGACATCACACTGATGTTGGACAACATGATGTCTTCATCCGACATACAGGACTTCACGCTGGAGTTCATAAGCCAGCGAACGCAAGCAAGACAACGATATACAGTGAGACACCAGCTTTGACTATGTAAGCAAAGTGAACAGAGTGTCAAGATTTGCCTGAGATTGTACCCACGTCTTTTGCATCCTCTTCATTGGTTTACTGAACCCACGAGATGTTGAATGTTATAAGGCAAACAAACAAACAAACAAACAAACAGACTTTATTTTCAAAGGGTAAAGAATTGGGCACGCAGGCCCGTCTTACATTCGGCCCTTCCAATCACTCATCTTTCTTTCATCAACAGTGCATAGGAAAAAACATTGTCACATGAATTTTGTAAACATAAACAATGCATATTATTATGTTATGTGACACATCCACCACCCACCCACACATCCCCCATTCACTCCAACTCCTCCATCCAACCACACCCATAACCCACACACACACATACATGTCCCCACCCATCCACCACATCCCTACACCTACACATCTCCCCACCCACACACACCTCTCACCCACCACACATCCCATCCACCCACACCCCAAGCACACATACATTCCACAATCCACACATCCCCCACCCACACACATCCACCCACCCACACATATCCACCCACCTACACACATCTCCCCACCCACTCACATATCCTCTACCCGTCCCATTACCCACCAACAATCACTCACCCACATATCCTCCTCCACCCACACACCTCCAACCACCCAGCCAAACACACATTCCTCAGCCACACATCCCCCACGCACACACACATCTCCCCGTCAACTCACATATCCCGTACCTACCCACACACAAATTCCGAACCCATCCACATAATCTCCCATCTCCCCCAGCCCACTCATAGATCCCGAGCCCACCCCTACAAACATCCCCCACCATCTCCTAACCACACACACTCTCCCATCCTCATATCCTCTACCCACCCACACATCCTCTACCCACCCATTACCCAACCAAACATCCCTTAACCACACACCCTTACCCATATACAATCACCCACCCACACATCCTCTACCCAACCACTCATCCTCCACCCACCCATCCCCCAGCCACACATCCCCCAGCCACACATCCCTTAACCACACACCCCTACCCGTATACACACACATCCCCACCCACGCACAATCTCCCCATCCATACACACATCCATCCCACCCACCAACACATCCCCCATTCACAAACACACCTCCCATCCACACACAACCCACACACACATCCCCAACCCATACACTCATCCCCTCACACATTCCTAGACACACGTACTTATCCCTCAACCACTAACACCCACACATCCCTCACCCACTCATCAACACATACATCTCCTATCTACCCACCCACACTCACACACCCCAACCACCCATCTAAACACACATCCCCCACCCTCACAAGGCAAGACAAGACAAGTGAACTGGCAGAACAACAGGTAGATTAACATACATACATATTTACATGCAGTACGGAGTCAGACAGATTGTAAGGCATATTGACCAATGAGCAAGTAGATTCG
Organism: Cepaea nemoralis; assembly: GCA_014155875.1. NCBI lineage: Eukaryota > Metazoa > Mollusca > Gastropoda > Stylommatophora > Helicidae > Cepaea > Cepaea nemoralis. Next base: position 8,221 of record JACEFZ010017260.1, read on the forward strand.
CACACGCACGCGCGTGCACGCACACACACACACACACACACACACACACACACAGAATGAGATTGGCAGACAGGCACATTTCCATACTTATTAGCAAATAAACGTGTAAGCTAAAACACACACACACACACACACACACACACACACACACACACACACACACACACACACACACACCAGGCAGACAGACAGATACACACAGGGTGTATTTTTAATTACTGGGATTTTTGAAAATATTTCCCTGCCAATATTTTTTTTTTTTTAAACAGTCATTAAAAATACACCCTATAGATATGCTGACAGCTACTTGACCAGACGGGCTAAGAGGCAAGTAGACTGACAAACTGACTCTCGCCTGCCAACCCGATGGTCACGGGTCAGAATCCACATCCAGGAGAAATGTGAACATTGGAATGGACGGCCATGTCAACCCAGCCAAAAAAGAGCACCGGGAAATGTCTTGGGGAATTAATTCGGCCGGCCTGATACCGACCACATCAACCATCGGGTGCCGGTTGGTCTATAAAAATATGGGTCTACCACCATATTCCCTACTCGCCATTAGGCGTGTACATGTACTGCTGGATGGACGGACAAACACATAGAGAAACTAATACCGTAAATAATGTATTCCTAGGACTCGGTCGGTATTCACTGAACTGAAAAATAACAGGAAACATATCGTTATAGCATGTATAGTATTTATAAGTTGCAACTCTATTTTATACGTTGGCCATGGAATACCTCAAACCCGTGAAGGAACCATCACCACGAAGGTCTAACCCCAATCAGTGTCAGTGCTGTGCTGAATCATAACCTGGTTACAGCCTAATATCCTCCCACAGTGGCGACGTTTCAGTACCAGTGTTGCACACTCCACTGGTTTCTGAGGTTGGACTCTGTGGAGATGGTACTTTGCTGCCGAGTTGGGATAGATAGCTGTATACCAATGTCACTCCGACAGGTGCGAGCCTTTTTTTTAGAGTTTAGATCACCTGAACGTCAGTGAATTGCACTTTTAAGAGTTCCATAGCATTTAGAAACCAAAGAACCCACCAACAAATAACTGAACCAACCATCCAACTAACTAACCAACCAGCCAGCCAAACATTCGATCACCCAACTAACCAATCAATCAACCACCCAACCAACCGTCCAATTAACTAGTCAACCCTCCACACAACTAACCAATCAATCAACCAACCAATTAACCAATCAATTAGTCGGTAAACCAAACAACCAACTAACCAGTCAACAACGCAACCAACCATACGTTGATATATTTCGATTGTTTAATTAAACAGAGTAAATGCAATGTGTACACTGTGGGGGATAATGGAAATCGTAATACCCTGGCTTTATTAACCATATATATATATATATATATATATATATATATATATATATATATATATATATATATATATATATATATATATATATATATATATATATATATATATATATATTGTAAAATTCCATAAAATATTGGGAAGATACTGTGGCGATTTCCCCTTGACTTCTACGTCCACATAGGGATATTTTACCTCTGACTGTGACAAAATGTTCAGGACAATTTATTGAACTTTTCTTTTTAGCTGTAGAGTTGTCCTCTTACCCCGGCGATTACTCAGTCTCCTAGAGTTGTGTTTGTCACACTGTGTGTGTGCCCAATCCTCTATCACTGGGTGGTGCAGCTGGTATTTTCGCTTCCTCAAGTTATGAGACCATGATGGCATTTTTAAACTCATTAACATTTTAAGGGGAAAATTAGAAGCTGCACTTCAGACAATTTATGTGTCGTGTCTTATGCAATAAATTACTACCAGTGAATGTCTCAAAGAGAGTACCCAAGTGTTATATAAGCCTGTTTTGCTGTTTGATAGTGAATCGTGAAACGTGAATGAACAAATAAGGAAGAATGTGGAAGCACAAGAGATGTGATTCCCGAGACGAATGTTGTGAATAGCCTGGACTGTTAGAGACACAACAATTGTTTGAAGAGGTTAATAAAAGTATAGAGTTATATACATCTTTAGGGAAGAGACAAACTATTCCGTTGTTCATATAATGAGAAGAGAGGGATTGAAAAACACAGCGGCGACTGTAAAGGTAAGTGGGAGTAAGGTAGAAAGCAAAATACAAGGACTAATATGGTATGACAGAATCACTAGTGCGGAGCTTACGATGAGAACTAGACAACATTCCACAGAATCACGAGGCGAGGGAAAGATGCTGGGCACACAGCGGGACAACCTGAAAATAGTATAACTGGAAAGTCCCTCCACTGGATACCACAGGACAAACAAAACTCAATGACACCTGAAAACCCACGGACAAGAGAATACAGAGATGAATTCGTATATAGGGAGGACACGGAGAGAGTTTCAGGAGATAACAACAGATAGGACGATTTGTCGTGAGTTAGTTGATGGCGTATGCTCCAAAAGGGTATAAAGGGAAAAGAAATAAGTAAGTAATTACTTTTCCCCACTAAGGGAATACATTGTTTTACATATTATGAAACCCCCATATTGTTTCCTAACTAATCAGCATGGGTGATGTGATCAGTATATCGCCAGACTACTTTTACTTCTCACCACATGTTCGGATACCTATTTAAGGTGAGTCGACCTGGAAACCCTGATCAATTTTTTTTTTAAATCTGCCTTGATAGAGATTCGAACACAGACCACCGGGCAGGCAGGCAAGAGTGCTAGCCACTGTAGTTTGAGACATAAGCCATCATTGTGACTGTCTATCAGCCTGTCTGTCTCTATATCTGTCAGTGTATCTCTCAGCTGTCTGTCAGCCTGCCACTGTAGTTATAAGACATAAACCATAATCGTGACAGTCTGTCAGCCTGTCAGTCTGTCTCTCTCTCTCTCTCTCTCTCTCTCTCTGTCCGTGTATCGCAGCTGTCTGTCAGCCTGCCTCTCTTTATGTCAATCTATATGTCTATTGCTCAGATGTCTGTCATTTATCAGTATGTCTGTCGTTCTAGTTGTTTGTTTTGCCTTTCAGTCGATCTGCGTATCATTCTATCTGTCTGGAGTTCTGAAACGTTGTCTGTGGCCCTTCATCACCCAGTGGGACACAGTCCCCCAACCCACTCATCCCTAGCATGTCCGTGCATGTCCTCATATTATTCATGATTACTTCTACAGGGTGTATTTTTAATGACTGTGCAGTGTTTGAAAATATTGCCAGTCCAAGTTTTGTATTACTTATTATGTCACATGAACTTTACAGAGGGTGAATACAAAACTTGGACCGGCAATATTTTCAAACACTGCAGAGTCAATAAGAATACACCCTATATTTCTCTTGATTATTCTGCCACACTATTTAATACTTTCTATTCTGCGCAAGTACCAATTCATTAACGTGTGCAGTTTATGAGTAGTACTTGTAGTCATTCTCCATGTTCCTGAGTTAGTTAGTTAGTCGGCAGATCATCCTCATTGCACATCGAACCATTCAGTCCATAAGTGTTCGGATCCCCTCCTCAGCAAACCCGCAGCGTATAGCGGCTCACGACACAAGTTCTGTGTTGGTTTATTATTCTTCTTTGGCTTCTTGCGTAGTGTTCTTGTTTGGCCACATCTGTTTTAACTTGCTGTTCTCGCAGCCTGACCATGGTTGTAGATTCCCAGCCATCGCTTGGTTCTCGTAAACGACATACTTCTTGTAGAGCATTCAGAATGTCTGTCTGGTCCATGGCTCTTCCGCCTTCTACAGTAGCCCTACATGCAAGCCTGTCAGCCTGCTCATTCCCTTGTACACCTGCATGCCCTTGCACGAATATAAAACTAATATTTGCCAGCCGAGACCGCTCCAGCGACAGCAACCACTCTCTTCGGACCCACCTCATCTCTGTCTTCCTGAGCATACTCACTGAGTCACTAAGGACACATGCCCGATTGAATGCCTGTGTCTCGAGCCATGTTATTTCTTTACTTACTGCCTTGACTTCCATAGTCAGGCTGCTTGTGATCAAAGCAAAAGCGCCAGACTCTTCCTTCAGAATTTTCTCCCCGGCCTGAGCCGTAAACGGCCAATGGGCTTCTCACTCATCGGACGACCGACCCATCCGTGTAAATGACAGCATCATCCTCATCCTGATCCATACAGTAGTACGAATTAAACGTTAGAAACGTTAGAGTTTGGTGCTAAATTGTAATTCTTTAGACTTCTAGAAATGGCCTAGTGCTACAGACGTAACCATTATTCAATGATAAATCACAATAATAACACTGTACCTCTGACATTGGCGAGTTGTCCCTGGACAGCACCTTTCTGGATGACTGGACAAAGAAGAGAATGTAAGGAAATAACCGTTAAAAGATAACATATGTGAGGATGGATGATGTGGATGCATGACTGTGGATACATGGACTGTGGATATAAAGATGTGTGTCTAAGATATGTATGTATGAGGAGTGTCTGATGTATATGTGAGGATGTGTGTCGATGATATGTATATGAGAGGATGTGTGTCTCTGATATTTATATGTGACGATGTGTGTTTATGATTTGTATATATGAGGATGTGTGTCTATGATGTATGTATGTAAATGTGAGGATGTATCTGAATGTGTATGTGAGAATGGGTGCCGATGATGTATATATGTGTAAGTGAGGATGGGTGTCTATGATATGTATATATCTATATGTGAGGATGTGTGTCTATGATAGTATTGATGTATATGTGAGGATTTGTCTATGATGTATATATGTATATGTGAGGATGGGTGTCTATGATCTGTATATATGTATAAGTGAGGATGTGTGTCTATGATGTATAGATGTATATGTGAGGATTTGTCTATGATGTATATATGTGTATTTGAAGATGTGTGTCTATGATGTATATATGTGTATGTGAGGATGTGTGTCTATGATGTATATATGTATATGTGAGGATGTGTGTCTATGATGTATATATGTATATGTGAGGATGTGTGTCTATGATGTATATATGTATATGTGAGGATGTGTGTCTATGATGTATATATGTATATGTGAGGATGTGTGTCTATGATGTATATATGTATATGTGAGGATGTGTGTCTATGATGTATATATGTATATGTGAGGATGTGTGTCTATGATGTATATATGTATATGTGAGGATGTGTGTCTATGATGTATATATGTAATATTG
>JACEFZ010017261.1:0-14513 GCA_014155875.1 Cepaea nemoralis
TTTTTTTCTTTGGCCAACCTTTTTTATTGCTTTTTCCTTGGGGTTTAAACCCAACGTTTTAGTTTTTGGGCCCCGGCAAAAAATTTTTGGCTAAAAAACATTTTTTACCCATGGCGGTAGCGAATGTAACTGGTAAGGCCAATTCGCGCTGTAAATGTTCGTTCATATTGGATGCATGTGAACACGTGGTTATTTCCACCATCATGCACCATCTTACGTCTCACACGCTTCGGTGTGTGACTTATCTGCAATAATTTTCTCCTTTGTCTTTATTCCATTTCTGATGTTTGTCCTCCATGCAACAAATTCAGCGGCGACTTGCTCCCAATGTGCATTATCAATGCCTGTATCAATCATGTCCCGCTTACACACATCTTTGTATCGTAGAAGAGGCCGACCCTTAGATCTCTTACCCATCTGTAATTCACCAAAAAATATGCCCTTTGGTATGCTACCATCATCCATCCTACTAACATGTCCTATTCATCTAAGTCTACGAAGACTGAGCATGGAATAAACCGTCACACAACCTGATCTTTCCAATACTTCAGTATTTGTGATTTTGTCTTGCCTCGTAATACCAAGAATTCTTCGCAGACACCGCATATGAAAGCTGTTAAACGTATCTCTTGGTGTGAGTAAGTTGTCCAGGTTTCACTGCCATAACGAAGAGAAATAAGGACACAGGCTTGATAGACAAGGACTTTTGTTTTGGCAGTAAGCTTCCTGTTCTCCCAGAATCTTTTTCTTAACCTGTTCATTGTTGTTGCTGCCTTACCAATCCGGATGTTGATTTCCTGATCTAGGGATAATTTGCTATTTACCACTGTTCCTAGATATGTAAAATGGTCTACCATCTCTAGTTCGGTGTCGTCAATAAAGATTGATGGTACCCCATGTGTACCTTGTGACATAATCTGTGTCTTCTTTTTGCTAATTGTTAAACCAAATTCGGAACAAACATTGCAGAATGCAGATAGTAGACATTGTACTTCTTCCTCAGAGTGGGTCATAACTGCAGCATCATCTGCAAATAACAACTTTCTGATCAGTACCCTCCTAATTTTGGTCTTGGCCTTCAATCTCTGAGCAGTGTAGAGGCCGCCATCTGCGCGTGAGTGAATGTATATACCACCATCATGATCACGAAAGGCATATTTCAGTAGAAGAGAAGTGAAAAGTATATTCCAAAGAAGGTGGGGGATAGAACACAAACCTTGCTTAACTCCACTCTTGATTTCAAACTCTTCAGAAGTTGCACCATCAAACTTGATTAAACCCTTCATGCCTTTGTGGTACGATTCCACAATGGACATAAGAGTTGGTGGTCAGCCAATCTTCTTTAGTGCCTTGAACAGACGCTCACGATTGACCAAATCAAATGCCTTTGTGAGTTCGATGAAGGCAATAAACATTGGTTGATTCTGTTCACGGCATTTTTCTTGCATTTGTCGCAATTCGAATATCATATCAATAGTAGACCGGTTCTGTCGAAAGCCACACTGTTATTCGGGGTAGACCTTATCTCCTAGTACTTGAAGTCTGCGCAGAACAATTATGGCAAATACTTTCCCAACAATACACAGAAGTGTGATACCCCTATAGTTGTTGCAGTCGCTCCGATTGCCCTTATTCTTGTAGAGTGTTATGATGCTTGAATCTTTGAAATCCTGTGGGACTTATTCTTCTCGCTAGCATAGCTCTATTAGCTAGTGGATCTGTAGAGTGAGTGTGTGTTGCCCACTCCTGATAACCTCTATTGGAATCCCATCCTTACATGGAGCCTTGCCAGATGAAAGTTCATTTATAGCACACTTAACTTCTGTTATGGTGGGAAGTGTGTCCAGGTGGTCAAGAGTTGGTAGAGCCTCTATGGCGTTGAGGGCATCATCCACTAGTTTGGTCTCACTTGAGTAAAGCTCCAAATAGTGCTCTACGCATCTGTCCATCTGCTGTTTCTTATCAGTTATGATTTCTCCAGTCAACGTGTTTAATGGTGTACGTCTTTTGATCATTGGGCCACAGGCTTTCTTTATTCCTTCATACATGCTTCTGATATTTTCCTTATCACTTTCGATTTGAATGGACTCACATAACTTGATCCAATAATCATTTGCACACTGCCTTGCAGCCTTTTGCACATCTTTCCTAGCTTGCTTTAGCTCACTCAGAGTGTTAGGCGTTGGTCTTTCCTTGTTTCTTAAGAGAGTTATGTTCTTCTTATCAATCAATGGATGCAGAGCCTGGCTGTTTGCCGCAAACCAGTCCTGCCTATGATGATCCCCAGTGCCGTAAACCCCCACGGCAGTTTTATAAAGGGTTTCCTTAAGTTGACCCCACTTTTCATGTACTGTTCAATTTTCTGGCATTGGTTTTACAGCCTGCGATCAGATTTTGTCCTAGCCCCAAGCACCCATTGAAGCAGGCAGGCTGTGGCGGATCAGCTAACAACAAGAGATTCAAGAGAAACGACAACATACAGGACAGAAGGAAATAGTACATGAGGTTCTGGAGGCACCCATCACAATCAGCGAACTGGAGCTAGCCATACCAAAACTGAAAATGAGAAAGTCACCAGGAGCTGATGGTATCTCCAATGAAATGATCAGGAACCTAGGAACAGAGGCCAAAACAAAGCTGTTGCAGATCTTCAATAACAGCTGGACCTTAGGCAGTGTTCCACAAGCCTGGAGAGAAGCAATCATGATACCCCTCCTAAAATCAGGGAAAGATGGTTCCATTGCCTCTAGCTACAGACCAATTAGCCTCACCGGCTGTCTCTGCAAATCACTGGAGCGCATCATCAATCACAGACTGCAGTGGTACATTGAAAGTAAAAACATCCTTGTGCCACAGCAGGCTGGCTTTAGGCAGTGCTACTCTACGGAAGATCAGACAACCTACCTCTCTCAAGAAATCGAGGATGCATTACAAGAGAAGAAGCTGGTGCTTGCAGCATGGATAGATCTGAAGAAAGCCTTTGACAAAGTCTGGAAAGAAGGTCTGATGAAGAAACTGAGAAACTGCAAAGTCAATGGAAGAATGTACAAATGGGTGAACGCATACTTGCACAACAGAAGAGCCCGAGTACAGATAGACGGACTCAAGAGCAAGAAAGTACTACTGCGTCACGGTGTCCCCCAGGGCGGAGTCTTGTCTCCCACACTTTTTCTAATCTTCATCAATGATCTTGTTGCTCACCTACCGCATGGAATTAAAGCGGCAATGTACGCCGATGACCTGGTTCTATGGAGCACAAATGAATATGCATCAGTGGCCACCAGATTGCTACAAAGAGCTGTAGATACATTTGCTGCATGGGCAAATAGATGGTGTGTCAGCATAAACACTGACAAGTGCAGCACAACCCTATTTACCCTCTCTCCAAAACAAAAGGCAGGGATCATCCAGATAAATGGAACACCCCTAAGAGAAGATAAAGAACCAACATACCTTGGAGTAACATTTGATGGCAAGCTGACATGGAGAAAGCACATCAACAAAGCAGTAGCAAAAGCCAGAAGGAAAATAGCCATCCTGAGAAAGCTAAGTGGAACCACATGGGGAGCCAGTACGAAAATACTTAGCAAAGTTTACCAACAGAGCATACGACCACACCTGGAATATGGGTCAACTGCGTGGTGTTCAGCATCACATACCACACTACAAGAGCTGGACAAGGTGCAAAATCAAGCACTTAGAGTCACCACAGGAGGGATGAGATCAACCCCTATAGTGGAAATGGAGAAGATGGGGAGGACACAGGCACTGAGTGAGCGCAGAGATACGAAAACGCTAATACAAGCAGAAAAGTTCCTCAGCTTGCCAGGCCACCCTATGAAGAACAGATTTGAACACCTAGCTATGGGGCGGTTGAAAAGAAGTAGTTTTATCCACCAGGCCAAACGACTCTGCAGAGAAACCACTGATCTGCCCACAGTTGGTATCCCCCTAACAACTATTCCAGAGCGAACTCCATGGAAAGATGAGCATAGACTATCGTTACAAATCCAGACAAAAGTGAGAGGAATATTTGACAAGGAAGAACAGAACAGTGTGCAGCGCAGAACAGCCACTCTCAGCTTCCTTGATGAAGAATACCCACAGGACCTCTGGATCCGAGTCTACACAGATGGGTCAGCACAAAATGCTGTTCGAAATGGAGGAGCGGGAGTGTACATAGAATACCCAAATAATACTAGGGACACAGCCAGAGTACCGACAGGAAAGTACTGCCATAACTATGATGCCGAAATTGAGGCAATCAAGATAGCAACAGAGAAATTACTAAATAACAGCAATGGTACTCAACCTGTGGTGCTACTAACAGATGCAAAATCAGTACTCGAGGCGCTCCTCTCTGGGAAATTGCCAGTACTAAGGACACTACTTTCTGAACTTAGCAGTCAGCATAAAGTCACCATACAGTGGATACCATCCCACTGTGGAGTACCCGGAAACGACAGAGCTGATCAATTGGCTAAGGAAGGAGCCAAAGAGGAACAGCCTGATGTGCCCGTTACATACCACCAAAAGAAAAGAATGATCAAATCAGTCAGAAAGCCACCAAAACCTGCTCAAGATGACTACCACATTATGGACAGACCAGAACAAGTCAATATTCTGCGCCTCGGAACAGGACACAATAGATTACGCAACCACATGTATACAAAATTCAATATTGGTGAAACAGCCATGTGCACATGTGGATTGGCGTCGCAGACAGCAGAGCACATACTCCAAGACTGCCCAAAATATAACATATCTAGGCAAACCGTCTGGCCTAGAGAGACGACAGTGGAAGATAAACTCTATGGACCACTGTGTGAACTGAAAAAAAACAGTTCAATTCATGCAAGAGACGACATTGCAGATATAGACATATTTCAAGCGAACGAAAGAAGAAGAAGAAGCACCCAATTGGCCTGGGGCTGCCCAGCTTGAGGCGGGCGGTAGCTGATCAGTGGCACCTGTAGGTGTCTCCCACCGTCAAAGGCAACGCGTGGCGCCCCATGTCTACGCCAACTGACAGGGACTTATAACCCGTAACAGTTGCCTCTCGCTTTGATTCCGAGATCGGTTAAGACCAGGGATGGAGTTATTGCCTCTCCATAGCACAAAGTCTGAGCTAAAATATAGAGATCATGTGTTGCCCATGCAGCATGATCCCTCTCTCGGCCTGCCTAGTTCACTCTAGAGGAAAGATAACATCTCTACATCTGGAATAAGACAAGCTGCAGAAGCTGCCGGATCAGCAAAGCAATGCTCTAACTTCCGCCTGCCGGAGCTTCAATCCTAGACCAGCCGCCAACCAAGGCTTAGGGCCTGGTCTGCCCTGCCATGACATTTTGTTTTAGTTTGCATTTCCTCGCACCAGGGTAAGGCTTGTACCCTCCCAATTGCGCTCTTCCGTCCGAAGCCGTTGCACAATGGGGGTGTCGGCTTTGGTAAGCGCTGCCCAACGTTCGGCGCTAACAGAAACCAGGTAGTACCGTCTACTGTTATACGGTAGCTCAGTCATATCTGACTAAGATCTGACACCAGAAAAATGGAGTTCCTATTTCTTGCCTTCTGTTAAATCGTGGTATATAATAATATGTTTATGGTATCCATTATGCTATTCCAAGTCGAAGTCCAGGAATTGTTACTGCAATAAATTTCTTAACCGATAAATTCTTACTGGAGCACACACAAAATGTTTATCCGCGCCTGCCTTTCCTGCTTTGATCCTACGTTAGCTATTATTACTCTATTGTAATTTTCTTTCATTAATATCTTGATACCATCGTTGCTTAGAGCTACATTCAATTTTGTTTTTATTTACACTGTCTTGCTTTGCATCTTATACGCTGTGTCAGTCTCCTCAATTCTTCATGATTAGTTAGTTGCATATCCTTCAGACGATGTCTCAATCAACCCCATCAATTTAGCTGTTTGTGATTTCTTGGCAAGTTAACGTTCAGAAGTTTACCATTGCTTTCTGAACTTTCTGAATCGGAACTTATACCTGTATGAAATCAGCAGAAGGCGGTCTGCTTCCAAATCGCTCGCAGCTGTTTTTCGGGCGCGGTGTGCTGGGTTACGAGTTACGCCCATAACTTCCTCGCTACGTGGTATTCACACGGAGGGCACTTATAACCCTGACTGATTTAGAATGGGGCGACAAGAAATCCGATGGCTGTTATATCTGGCTTACTAAACTCGCGTGACATTGTTACTCAATATTGTCCTCAATGAATCTAATACAACTGTCAGCTTCCTATTAGGGTTATTTCTTTGCATGGCAAGAAGCTGATTTCTGTTAAGATATTTTCGTTTTTCTGTTACCCTCCAGTCACAATTACTAACTTCACAGAAGACAATACTATGACATTAGTATATTATACTGTCTTCTAATAAAGAATGACATATATTATACAATTCACCAAAATTATCTAAATGTCTCATGCACATTTTAAATCGATCCAAAACCATCTATCACATAAATACCGAAGCAAAACGTGCACACTGTTGCATATATCCAGGAAGAAAACGAGGAAGAGAATATCATTCTGGCAGAGTGTCTGCTGTAGTCTATTTATCCTATATTTCCAATTGTGCGGTGTATCCTCCATTATCTGTTTTCACCACACTGTCTGATGTGGAGATTGACCAATGTTAGTAACTCGTGTAATAACGCTTGCTGTCTTTGCTGTCGTCTTTTTGAGTCGTGGGGATTTGCACGCTTCTTCATTGTGACGGTCAGATTCCCCGCTTTCTATGAGAGTTTCGGCTTGAGTGATTGGCTTTTCCTCAGCCGAGCTGTTAGAATCTTACTCGTTCTTTATTTCAATTTGCTTCTTCTTCATCTCATCTTCTCCAGCTTCCCATTCTGCAAGTCTTTTCATGATCTGTTCATCTTCTTTGTCCCACCAATCAATCTCGCTTTATTTTTTTTTTTTGCGCCAAAGTGGGTTTGTAGAATGAAAAGGTACAGTAAATGCTATGTATATACTGCGATCAGATTTTGAACTTTCCATAGAAGTTAAAAAAAAGATATATATCTTTGCTTTATTGACTACACAAAGGCTTACTATAGAGTAAGACATGTCAACATGTTAGATATGCTTGCAGACCTACAAATTGATGGGAAAGACATTAGACATATTAAAAACATATATTGGAAACAGCAAGCTGCCATAATGAATGATAATAAAGTAGATAATATCAGCTCTCTCTTAAGAGAGGTGTAAGACAGGGATGTGTAATGTCTCCAGATCATTTTTCCCTATAGAGTGAAAATATTTTCAGAAATGTAGAAGATATAAATGAAATCATCATTGGAGGACGAAACATCAATAACATTAGATATGCAGATGATACAGTATTGATTGCAAATAATGAGCAGGATCTGCAACAATTAGTAGATGCGGTTGTTGCACACAGTGAACAACTGGGGTTAGAATTAAATTGTTAAATGACACAGATTATGGTCGTCACTAGGAAGAAAGAAATACCACAATGTAATATACAAGTAAATGGGAATATTCTTCAACAAATGAATTGGTACAATTATCTCGGAGCAGTCATAACATCTGATGGGAGATGCCTTGAAGAGATTAGAACAAGAATCGTCATAGCGAAAGTAGCCTTTAGCAAGATGAAAAACGTACTGTCAATTGAAACGGGAAAAAGAGTGTTGAGGTGCTACATAGAGCCTGCACTTTTGTACAGATGTGAAACTTGGACAATAAGCAGTCAAGCTGAAAAACATCTGATGGCTGTAGAAATGTGGTTTCTGAGAAGAATGCAAAGAATACCATGGACAGACAGAAAAACAAATGACCAAGTACCAAGTACTACAGGAAACAAATTAATATCGTAAACTGATTAGAGAAATTAGACATAGACTGTCACCATTTTTGGACATGTTATCAGAAGAAATGAATTGGAGAACTTGGTGACAACTGGCAAGATCGAAGGGAACAGACCAAGAGAAAGACCGTGAAGTAAATACCTGGATGGCTTGGCCACATGGTATGGTCGAGACTGGATCACTGAACTGATCCACGACTCTGGTGATCGAATGAAATGGCGAGTCATGACCACCCACGCTCTACGGCATGGCACATGATGGATGGATGGATGGATAAGAGTCACGATTGCCATCGCATACTCAAAAACAGAAAGGACCAGACCATCGTGTAGAAGACAATGATAGCGCTGCTCACAGTTTTCCATCGCAATCACCGCTTGGCATATATGATCAGCTCGTAAGCTTCGATCACATCGTACCCCCTGTATTTCATTGCCCGTGTTCTTTCCGCTGTCTCTGGGGACAGATTTACAGTTCGTGTTGGAATGTTGACAATATGGTTTTTCGAAGAGAACCATGTCATTACTGCCTTCGTTGGGTTGACCAATGCACCAGCTTCAACACACCACGTACTTATGCGATTGAGCTATGTTTGTAGTTCTACAGCAACTCGATCTCTATCTTTATCCTAACGATACACTAACACGTCATCGGCATACGACAATGTCCTCCGAGGTCCTGTGTTCTGCTCATATGTGATTCTCCCTGTGTAAGCGTTGCAGAGCCCAGGATATAATTGTGATCCCTGCTGCAGGTCAGGATATAACATTGTTGGTTCAGAAGTCCAACTGCCACATCTAAAACTACTTTCTGTTGGAAGAGGGTTGCAGCGATCCAATTAAGAAGGAACTGTCTTATCTTGAGTTCAAGAAGCAGACACATTAATAAATGCAACGGTACTCTGTTGTACGCATCCTCAAGATCAATTGTTGCAACACATGTTTCAGTAACTGAGTGGAAACATCCATACATATCACAGGAAAATATGTTACGTTAGTCCAGGTTTCTATGTTTTGACGTTACCCTCCAAGGGTAGGTGGAAAGTGACATTGCCTCTCTTGCTGGCTTCACATGTATCTGGCAATTAACGTATCCGGCAGCTTTCCTTTTGTATTTTGCATGGTGATTACCCGATACTCATAAAGGTGTGTTTGGTTTTTGTCAGGCAGTACGAAGCAACAAACCACCTAACAAAATATGACACAGCACAATTGGCAGGCCAACTGAATTACCTGAGATTAAAAGTCATCAGCAAGGAGGAGAAAAGTGACCAGAAACAAGAGATGCAGATAACGGCCTTTCAGTGCATCCTGGACGAATCGAAGTTCATAAAGCAGAAAATTGAAAGGATGTGGCCCGAATGTCAAAATTCAAGAAGAAATAGAACAGATAGAACGGCTCATGACAAAGGATGATACATAAGAGCAATATACAATAGCAAGTCCCAGACAGAAAAGGAAGCAACAGAAGAGGAAATAACACAAGAGGAGGAAGAAAATAAAAACGACTGAGACCAAGAATGGATGGTGACAAGGCGAAGAGATCATTCTCCACCAAGATCAAGCTGTCAAGATGTCCGCGACACAATATGCCAAAGTAGACCAAGAAGATACGAAGAAAGACCAAGACGGGGAAAAAGATGGAATCTCTGGAATGACGACGACTGTTAAAATACTCCCAGAAGGAAAAAGCACAATGAGACATGGCGGGAACACCTCCAGGTTTACACCAGGTCTTATAAGTATGCGACTCTGAGCAGACATTTAAAACCACATGAGGATGACACTCACAAAAGAATAGAAAATTAACTTACTTAGGAAGATACATCAACACTTAATCTACGCAAGCAGAAAAAAAAACGCCATAAGGGCCCCGATTATGACCTACAGAAAATTCGACAGTTGAACAGGGCCGGAACATCTTGTTTCAAACTAGCAGCATGCATCTTCAAAGTCAATGCATTGGATAAAAATCAGACTTAAAATTAAATACCAATGCAAGAGGCATTTCAGGTTCACAAGCACATACTCCACAGGTGATATTTGTACTTCACGGATGATATTCGTTCCTGCCTCCAGACGCGAGACAGGTCGCAGTCTTTTTTCACCTTTTAAGAGGGACGCGCACGACACCCATCCTACGCTGGAAAAAGAGGAGACGGTACGAAACCTCCCCAACGATGGATAAGAGAGATGCGATAGTCCCTCTCCTACGCTGTACACAAGACACAAGAACAAAGATGCAAGTAAACAGACTACCAGAAGGTAAGCCAGCCCAGGGCTGAACGCAAGAAAACAAATACATAAGTCAACAGACGAGCCCTTTTCAGGGCTCAAAGCAAGAAAATAAGCACAGGTGTCAAGAGACGGACCCTTTTTATGGCCCAACTGATGAAAACAAGCACAGAAGTCAATAGACGGACCCTTGTTATGGCCCAGCTCAAGAAAACAAGCACACCTTTTCGCAAACTGCGAGCTCTAACAAGACAAGTCACCTTAACAAGTCAAGCAACCTGATACGTGGGAAAATGGCACGTTGCATGAACACCAAAAGACACGTGGCAACAAGATATGCAGCGTTGGAGCCGAGAAGAAGACGAGGGGAAAGAATCTACCTGCGAGGTACAGCAAGCAACAAGAACTTCAAGCAACCTCTAACGAAACTACCACGAGGAAGGATGACGACTACCCACCACAATAAATTGCCAAACCTACTGAGAAGCAGAGAGAGGAGACAGAAACCAAAGTAGGAAACACCGACTTACCGACAAGCAAGTGGGTTGTCAAGCGTATCCAAGTGGAGCTATCAGACGAAGAAATCCTGAAGCAGCTACGAGAAGAGAATCTGTACATCCGATTCTTGTAGGCCGAGCGGCTCCTCACCTACTCCAAGATTCCTTTCAACCGTGGCGGTGATGACGACAGAGGGCAGCGAGATGCCGACCACAGTATCAATCAACAAGAAAATACAACAGCCAGAGAGATTCATCCCAAGAATAAATCAATGTTACAGATGCCAGAGGGCCGGCCACAGCAGAGCAGCATGTCGCAGTAAGACGGAAACTGCCGGTGCTGCGCCGATCACCACGTCTTCAAGGCGTGTCCGCTGGCCAAGCTGGACACGGACTTCCGAGCACCCAACAACAAAAGAAAGTGCGCCAACTGCCAGGGCAAGCATGGAGCAAGATACTAGGGCCATTCGTACCTCCAAAGATACGGAGACGTCATAAAGTTCGTCATCACCAAAAGACTCCAAACAAGGATGCAATGCGGAGGTGCCAGACAGCCACGGGTATATCACAAGCTCAGAGAGATCATCTGCAAAACCAGATTGACGAGCTGGAGAAGCAAGTCAAGGTACTGCTGACGCCGACTCCGACCAGCGACAACGAAAAACTGCGGGCGGAAATAAAAGAGATCCAGCAAAACATCAAACAAGAGTTGGGGCACATGGCAGAGACTACAAAGAAGAATGAAGAAATCCTACAAGCAATCAAAGCAGAGAGAGAGAGAGAGATAAGCTAAGAACTGAAAGGGAGCTAAACCAAAACACCAGCAGGGGCCACGGATAAGATCACAGAGAAGCCGCAATATGAAACCCAACAAAATACCGAGCCGGAACCACAAACTAAGGCCAGCAACCCAACCACGATGCCAAAGAAGGAACCACTATGCCATCGGATCTCTGAAGGAGGCACAGAATACCCACTTCCACCTACCCTGGTGAATTGCCAAGAATCGGTGAGTAGGGAGGAATTCCAGCGCAAGGAATTCAGAAGGCGCTGGGAAGAAAAAAAGAAAAGAAGAAGCCCAAGAAATTCAGGGGGAAACCGATGAAATACCAAGTCTTACACTATGACTGGGAGACTTCGAGTACTACATAGATGATGGAGAGGTAGTCCCGTGGTTGACCACAGAGAAACAAATCGCAAGGCAGCAGATACGCAAGCTCGACAGTGAAAACAGGCGCAAGGAAGAAAATGAAAACTTCGAAAAGCTCCTACAGAAAATACACAAAAAAGGAGGCAAAAAGACCAAATAAAAAGTCCCTATAAGGACTGCGACCAGTCAAGCCAGATGAGCAAGGAGCTTTCACTAACAAAATAAACCTCAAGAGGAGACGGGCACAAAGGATAGCAGCCGACCAAACCCCAGGTGACGTTACAGACACAAACGCTTACATAGCCAGTCCGAGGTAGGACTTACTCGTAAGAGCGCACAAGATAAGAAACAGGGTAAAAATACCCACATAAACCACGGATCCCAACAATACCAAAGCTGAGTAGGCAGGTTAGACGAGACCGAATTTGGAATTTTTGTTGTTAAAAAATTTGAATTGGGAATTGGAAAAAAACACAGACGTTAAAAGGCGGGCCCCTTTTGGAGCCCAATTCAAAAAAAAAATAAATCAAGCAAGACCGAGAAACAATGAAATCAAACGTCAACCCGACTAATCAAGACAACGCCAAAAAGAGGGAAGGGCGAAACGGCAGACAGAGGAACAGGGGGAATAAGAACGTGTAAAGCACGAGAGGAAAACAAATGTCCTCATACAGAAGAGAAACCACTCACAAGGAGGAGATACAAGAGGAATACCCAACAAATAACTCAACAATAACTAAATAAATAAAGAAACAAATAAATAAATAACCAAAGAAAGGCTAGAAGAATAGTATACCAAACAGGATGCACCCTGGGAAAGAAAAATACCAACAAAAACCATATAACCTCTGGTCACAGCAAAAAATAACGAGAAACAGTACGTGGCAGGAATATTGATAACTAAGAAAAGAACAGCGTACAACAAAGAGTAAATGGAAAAACAATAGAAAAGATAAAACACTTCAACTAAACGACACTAAACGACACTAAAACAGTAAGAAACAGAAATCAGTATATACAGGAGGTAGGGATAACAACTAAAATAGGAAAACATAGATAGCATGTTACTTCACACACATACATACATACACACACACACACACACACACACACACACACACACACAAACACAATCAATAAATATATGAATAATAGCTATAACATTAAAACAAACCATTGTGGAGAAAGTACATCCAGTAGCGATGGAACAAGGATGGAGGATGTCGTCGGGGAAGGAAGAAATGAAGAATGATGGAGTAGAGGAACCGTGCAAGGCCCATGTCAGTGGAAGTCATTTAATTTGCAAATGAACAGGAAAACGTATACCACACTAAGAAACACCACCATTAAAACGAACGCCACTAAGGCTGGTTGAAACGGTGGAAAGTTTCTTTTTTTCCCCCAAACTGTATGGATGGAAGGAAGGGTTCAACTCTGGATTCACTAGTAAATGTTTAGATTTTAACCTCAGCTCCACATCAGTGATTCTGTTACACCGTTTTAGTCGTAGTTGGCACCAACACCTATTAATGAATGTTGATTGCTCATGAGTAATTGGTTTAGTTGTTCTCCATTTTTCTGCTCCAAACGATTTAATGTACCAAATAACTGTTCTGTTTGTCTATTAGTTGTTTATCCTTTACATGACGTAGCTGTCAACTCGATAATTTTTTGGCTATTCGTGATTCCTGGGCAAGTTTACGTTCAGTAGTTTGCCATTGTTTCTGAACGACCGCCACCCATACCATTTCATAAAAAAACCCAACGTAAGGCCGTGTTTCGAAAGCCGTTATGCGAGATAACGAACTGTGTCCGTGTACCGATAAACATGGGATGGGCTGATCTAAGGTTATAATTATACTTCAGGATGGGTTCTGGCCAAGCCAAGGGTGTGTATGTTCCGCAGACTTCCTCCGGTCCCTGTACTGTGCATTTCACACACTCACTCGTCTTGTGAACTTCCCCAGCTAGGGACTCCCTAGCAGACACAATTCAACTCTGAGGACGTCATGTTAAACTTCATAATGTAATGGAACCCAATAGTGCAGGATAGGACAAGTTTAGATGAAGGCAGTTGGTAGAGATAGGACGAACAGTCCCAGTATAGCTCAATAGCACGTAGAGTCGCTGGTAGAGGACCCCTCGGTTTCATCTCAACCTCGGGTGCACAAGTAACCCCTTGAACCAAATCTCTAGAAATTGCGAGAAAGTACCAGAAGTGAGGTTTCCTGTAAGAATTTCCCCGGCTATATTTAGCACGGGGTTCCCCGTACCATAATCTAATGCCCGAGGAGAGGACCTCTTGGCCATTTTGTGAAAGTTCGTAATACATTCGCCATGGAGTTGGCAAGTTTGGTGCAAAGTTGTATTTCCTTTGACTTAACTGATTTAGTGTCGAATGATAATATACAGCCAAATATGACAACCCATTTGTAAAGAAGGATGATACACCATCTAACTAGGCCCATCGTCTTATTTGTTTTGTCTCATGGTATCTTTAGCAATGTCGATGCTCAGTCAACGAAATTTACACTGTAATTGTGTTCATGCAATTGTGTACCATATTTGATCAAAACCTACTTTTTGATTAGCAGTGAATCAGTTACATACATTTTCTAGTGCTATAAAGCTACATTTGTCTTTTGTATTTTAGTTTTGATATCTTTATCTGTTCCCCAACGTTTTTTTTTTCTTAAATACTGATAAGATGTCGTTTTTTTTTTCAAAAAAATTGTTTTCAGGACATCAAGGGGACCAAGAAAAAGCCCCTTTTGGGG
>JACEFZ010017262.1:0-31156 GCA_014155875.1 Cepaea nemoralis
AACCCCCCTAAATTGTGGGGGGGAAGGGGGATGGGGGTTTTAAATTTTTTCCCTGTGTTTTTTTATGCAAAAAAAAACGGGGGCCGGGCCCGGGGGATTGTTAACCCACTGCGCCAATGCACTGATAGTGAACTACAATAAATGTTAATATTATATTTAACGGAGTTATTGTTGCCTGTGTGAACCCGAGCTCAGATACCTAGACATGAGCAAGACGATGACAGTAGGTCAAGAGCTGTTGCAATCTGTAGTATTTCAATACTTGTCATATTAGCTACACGTTCACTGAAGTCGTTAATACATGCTGCCGTAAATTTAGCTATGTAGCCCGGATCATCATCGTGTACAGTCATATGCTTTGTCAACTATGATAGCAGTGGCAATACACAGCTACACGAAACAAAATCTTGACCGCCAAGCAAAACCGTGGTCTGACAGAATAAGTGCAAAACTTTGACATATTTCGAAATCTTCTCCCAATCTGAATCTGATAGCTTTGGATCTTTGTATTGCTTCTTTTCATCTGACAGTTAATGCTTCTCTGACCTGTAGAAGACTCTGTAGCATAATAAACATACTGTTTCATCTTGTTGGTACATCTTGCTGCAGCTTTCACAATGGTGACTCAGTACAATTTTGAAACTCGGTTGTGTTTGCAGCAATATGTTTAAAATGTCCGACAATTTTTCGACATCCGGTTCATTTGTATAAGTGATGGGAGAAAATTTTTCGATTAATCGTTAAAAAAAATTAATAGTAAAAAAAAAATTAACGATTTGTCAATTAATTAATCGTTAACTTCCGCAGACCTAATATATATATATATATATATATATATATATATATATATATATATATATATATATATTTAGTAACCAACATCACAGCATTCGGGGCATTCCCATAAGCGCTCCGTTCTCATCCTCAGCAGCAAGCGAAGAGTTCCAACACTAATAGTTCCATGATTATATGTCCGTCTCGCCTTTCCTCTGAGCGTCGAGTGTCAGCCACATTCCCTCGTCATTCCATGCTGTCTCATTCTTGTCTGACAATGTGATCCATTTGCTCCTCCGAGGTGTACACGTGCTCCCACAACGCCGCAACCATGTCTGCTTTGTCATGCATCAATACTCCACTAAGTTTTGCCGAGCCAGCCAATCTGTCCGCCTGTTCATTCCTCAGCACACCAGCATGCCCCGGAGAAAAGATCCTGGCCACGTTTGTCACCCGTGACCTCCGAAGCGATGCAAGCCACTCTGCACGAAGCTTGCCTGTCCCCACCCTACTCAGCATGATCTCTGAGTCAGTTACAATCACGATGTGTGTGTGTGTGTGTGTGTGTGTTTGTGTGTGTCCTATTCTCCATCCAGCGGAAAGCTGCACTGACTGCCTCCACCTCCATTATGTTAGATGTTGTGGTATCATATGCCAGGTTCTCCTGCACCAAACGGTGACCATTAGCTTTTGCTAAGAACCCCCAGGCACTTCTCCTACCTCTCAACACTGAACCATCTGTGTAGATAATCACATCACCCGAGCGAGCCTTATCCTGAACTAGTTGCGGGATGTCCACTTCCGTGACCCCTGCTGGCCAAACCCTGCATTCCCGGCTCAATTTGATTATTGAGGTATGCCTTCGCCCGCAACACCTTGAGCCTACCTGCAACAGTCAACAAACCAAGGATATAACGTATACACACTACTGGGGTGTCTCTGGTGCATCCCAGAATGACCCTCATAGCTTCGTTCTGTATGCGCTGTAATTTCACCAACTGACTCTTTTGAGATAGTGAGCAGTCCTAGTCCATAATCAGTCACCGAGAGGATCAAGTACTGGTATAGTGTGAAAAGCATTCTCTGCTCTGTGTCCATTGTAGCCATAGTTTTAAGTGCATTGAGTCCCTTTTGAGAACTTGTCACAACCGCCCCCACATGGTCCCTGAAGGATAGGCTCCTGTCAAATGTGATTCCCAGATACTTCAGTTTGTTCTCTTTGCTGACGCTTCTACCATCTATCGCGAGGCTTGGGACGTCAGCTCCCACAATCCTGTTGTCCAGAGAGCACCACAAAACAGCCGCCTTTTCCGGGTGGATGACAGCACTTATTTCAGTGCACCAGTCAATCACTTTGTCTAATGTCGCCTTTAACTCCTGGGCTGTTTGCTCCCTATCTCTCTCCTGCCTATATGCAAGAATATCATCTGTAAATGTTAGTATCTTTCCAACCCCTGATGCTTCTAGGTTTGCAATATTGTTCGTATACACGTTAAAGAGCACCGGTGAGATTGCAGATCTCTGTGGCAGTCCTGGGGTTAAAATATGTGGCTCTGAGGTCCATGCACCAAGACGGAGAGAACCCGACGAGAATGCAGCACGGCTGCTATCCAGTTCACCAACCAGGGATTGACCGCCTTCTCCATCAGTGCGGTCATCACAATATCATATCGAACTCTATTGTATGCATCCTCGAGATTAAGCGCTGCCGCCATCGTTTCCTGTCTATTCTGGAACCCCTCATAAACTTCAAAGGCAAAAGTGGCTGCATTTGACCAGGTATCATTTCTTGGCCTGTAGCTCCCCAGGCCTCTTGGAAGAAGCTTTCCGCTTTCCAAAAACTCTTGCAGCTTGATAGCGACTGTCTTCTCTAAAACCTTCCCAAATGTATTTTGAAGGGTAGCGATCCTAAAGCCCCTAAGCTTTGAATGGTCCTTGAATGGTTTTGGGAGAGGGGTGAGATAGCTGTGCACCCAATCCTGCTGTACTGATGCTGTCCTAATGTTCTGGTTAAAGCAGTCGGTCATCTCCTTCAGGTCTGCATCGCTCAAAGCCTTCATGTGGCCATACCTAACGCCATCGTGCCCTGGTGCCGTGTCTTTTGCCTTTTTCAAAATATGTTTACAATCTTCAACCCGCATGATGTCTTCACACACACACACACACACGCGCGCGCGCGCACGCACGCACACACGCACACACACACACACACACACACACACAGAGGCCCGTCGCCACCATGCATTCGCAACTGCGAGAGCTAACAAGTCAAGTCACCTGAACAAGTCAAGAAGCCTGATACGGGGGAAAATTCACGTGGCAAGAACACCAAAGACGCGGTATTCAAGACGTGCAGTTTGGGAGCCGTCAAGAAGACTAACGTGGAGAGCCTGCCTGCTAGCTGCACCAAAGAACCTGAAACTACAACTATTACTGAAGCTACCACGAGGGAGAAGATCGACAGCCCACCACAGACAAGACCCAAGACAGCAGAGAAGAAGAAAGAGAAAGACACCAGAGCCGGGAACACCGACTCAAAAACAGTCCGATAGGTTGTCAAGCGGATTCAAGTGGAGCTGACAGACGAAGAAATCCTGAAGCAGCTACGAGAAGAGAATCTTCACATCCGATTCGTGAAGGCCCGAGCGGCTCCTCATCTACTCCAAGATACCTACAACCTTGGCAGTGGTGACATCGGAGGGCAGCGAAATGCCGACCACAGTATCAATCAACAAGAGAAGGAAGCAGCCAGAGAGATTCATCCCAAGAATCACTCAATGATCCAGATGTCAGAGGGCCGGCCACAGCAGAGCAACGTGTCGCAGTAAGACGGAAATCTGCCGATACTGCGCCGATCATCACGCCTTCAAGGAGTGTCCGCTGGCCAAGCTGGACACCGACTTCCGAGCACCTAACAACAAACGAAAGTGCGCCAACTGCCTGGGCAAGCATGGAGCAAGATGCTTGGGCTGTCCGTACCTGCAACGACACAGAGACGTGTTAAACTTTGCCATCAACACAAAGACACCATACAACGAAGCAAAGCGGAGATACGAGACAGTATATCACAAACTGAACGAGACCAACTGCAAAGCCAAATAGACGAGCTAAAGAAGCAAGTCAAGCTACTCCTAACACCGTCACAAACCAGCGACAATGAAAAACTGCTTGCTGAAATGAAGGAGATACAGCAAAACATCAAACAAGAGATGGAACGCATGGCCGAGATGAAGAAGGAGAACGAAGAAATCCTACAAATGATCAAGACCGAAAGAGAACTGCATAGAGCTGAAATGAAAATCTTCCAAAACAAACCAACAGAAACCATACAAGTACTCACAGAGAAACCGCAAGACGAAAACCTAGAGATCGAGCCTGAACCGCAAGCTACAACCAGTAGCCCAACCGGGACGCCCGAGGCAGACAAAAGGAAACAAATATCTCGTCAGCAATCCGAAAAAAAACCGAGAATAACAGTTGATGAGGCACGGAGAGACCACGGTAACCTACCCTGGAGGAGCTACTAGCAGATGCAAGAGTGGAGGAACTCAGGCGCCAGGAATTCAAAAGGTGTTCACACGCGTGATCCGGGGCTTGTTTCCGGATCCGATCAGGGATATGCACTACTGACGAGCTCAAACGAAAGCGAAACTCGAGTATAGTGCTACCATATTGACGAGGATAGGCCTTAGTTTCATGCCAGAATGCGATCAGCGTTGCCAGTGGTGGGGTGTGTTCAATATTTAAATTTCAAATCCCGAAACAACCAAGTAAATCAATTTTATTATTGCTCACTGGATGTTAGGAGGCCTGGTGTTCCTTGCCAGTGATAAGTCCTGATCGTTCGGGTCCACATCGATTGACGGACGTCAGTCGCGGCGATTGGGCAATCTTGAGCATAGCCTACGATGGGTGACGGTGTAGTATTCTGTTATGATAATTTGGCTGTGTCCAGTGTGTGTCGCGTGGTTTCACACCCGCTTCAAACGTGTGATCCGGAGCTTGTTTCCGGATCCGATCAGGGATATGCACTACTGACGAGCTCAAACGAGAGCGAAACTCGAGTATAGTGCTTCCATATTGACGTGGATAGGCCTTAGGTTCATACCAGAATGCGATCAGCGTTGCCAGTGGTGGGTTGTGTTCAATATTTAAATTTCAAATCCCGAAACAACCAATAAATCAATGTTGATTATTGCTCACTGGATTTTAGGAGGCCTGGTGTTCCTTGCCAGTGAGAAGTCCTGATCGTTCGGGTCCACATCGATTGACGGACGTCAGTCGCGGCGATTGGGCAATCTTGAGCATAGCCTACGATGGGTGACGGTGTAGTATTCTGTTATGATAATTTGGCTGTGTCCAGTGTGTGTCGCGTGGTTACACACCCGCTTCACACGCGTGATCCGGGCTTGTTTCCGGATCCGATCAGGGATATGCACTACTGACGAGCTCAAACGAGAGCGAAACTCGAGTATAGTGCTTCCATATTGACGTGGATAGGCCTTAGGTTCATGCCAGAATGCGACCAGCGTTGCCAGAAGTGGGTTGTGCTCAATATTTAAATTTCAACCAAAACAACCAAATAAATCAACGAGAAAAAGAGTGTTGAAGTGCTACATAGAACCTATACTTTTGTATGGACGTGAAGCGTGGACAATAAGCAGTCAATCTGAAAAACATCTGATGGCTGTGGAAATGTGGTTTCTGGGGAAAATGCAAAGAATACCATGGACAGACAGTAAAACTAATGAACAAGTCCTTCAAGAAACAAATGAAGATCGTAATCTGATTAGAGTCATTAGACATAGACAGTCAAAATTCTTTGGGCATGTTATGAGAAGAAATGACTTGGAGAACTTGGTGACAACTGGCAAGATCGAAGGGAAGAGACCAAGGGGAAGACCGAGAAGTAAATATCTGGATGGTTTGGCCACGTAGCATGTTCGAGACAGGAACACGGAGCTGATCCACGACTCTGGTGATCGAGTGAGATGGCAGAACATGACCACCCACGCTTACCGGTATGGCACGTGATGGATGGATGTCTTAATATGACTTTCTTTATCTCGTTAAGACGTCCTTATCTTACTATGACTTCCTTATCTCATGACGTCATTGTCTCAACATGGCGTCCTAGTCATCATATGTTGTTTTTTTTTCACAATTTTGTTTTCAAATGTATATCCGTTGGTGTTTTGTGTTATATCGCCAGAGATGGGTGGTGTTCGTTTAACCTTACCATCATGAACTGGGTCATACCGACTTTGTATGCTGACTGCTGTTAAGGTGTCAGAACCATGAACCTGAAAAATTGGACATTCTTCGACATTTAAGATGACTGGAAATCAACCTAAAGCGTAGATCCCTATTACATAGATGGACCACCCGACCTCAACAACATCAAGCTTTTTCGCATCCAGAGAAGTATATCTGTAATATCGATTGAACTATTCATATACCATCAATTTAGCCCTATGAGAAGAACATGTATGTACTGAACCGAACGGTCTGAATACAAAAATGGGAAGTATGAATTCATCAAGTTACCAGCTGGCTATGAATCATCAGTAGTGAAGCCAAAGGCCATTTTACTGACTTTATTTATCAAATGATGAGGATGAGTCTGCAGGAAGTTCCAAATGCACGGATTAGTTGACCAATTGAACCTAATCTCACAAAGTAGGTATTTAAGATTTGATAGACTGCAACACCATGTTTTTTTAGGAAAACGTCAAAGAGCATCGACCTGATAATTAGTTCATCAGTATTGATATATGGTTTATCATGCAATGTATTTTCAAAATGTGGTTGTATATTGGTTAACCATGCAGATCATTGACCTTCCCGAAACCCCAGGAGTTTGAGTCTATTCCTTGTTGAACCTTTGTTCAGTATTTGTTTACCACATTTTAGTAAATTATACCCTGTTTATCAGGGTTGTCCATGGGACATAATTTACATTGCGTGGTAATTTATGCATGTCCCATCCCATCCCGCCCCATGGGACTTTCCCATGGGATTCCCATGGGATTCCCATGGGAATAACATTCCCATGGCCAAGCCTGGCAGATTTGTCCATGGGACAAGTTCCTCTGTCTCATCCAATGGTAATTTATGCCTGTCCCATCCCGTCCTATCCCATCCCTACACTATTCAGAAAATCTCCTTTTTTTCCCATGGTATTCCCACGGCCAAGCCTGCTGTTTATAATTTATAAACCATTTTTTTGTTATTTTTATAATATTGAGCGTAGCCTACGATGGGTGACGGTGTGGTATTCTGTTGTGATAATTTGGCTGTGTCCAGTGTGTGCCGCGTGGTTACACACCCTCTTCACACGCGTGATCCGGAGCTTGTTTCCGGATCCGGTCAGGGATATGCACTACTGACGAGCTCAAACGAGAGCGAAACTCGAGTATAGTGCTTCCATATTGACGTGGATAGGCCTTAGGTTCATGCCAGAATGCGATCAGCGTTGCCAGTGGTGGGCTGTGCTCAATATTTAAGTTTATAATTTATTTGAAGAACGAAAAGCTAGTGGATAACCTCGCGTGGGCACATCTCCTTATAGAGTGAGCAGCCTCCTTTGTGCCGACGGTAAATTTCCATGCTCTTTATGCCTTTCATGGGAGAATCTAACATCATACTTTTAGTGTCGGAATCGTACACCTTTCAGTCCTGTTCCACACTTTTTGAGGATACGTGAGCAAATATTCAGGTCTTCATGTGATGGCTGTCCAATAAGGAGGGTGACCCATCCCTTCGGGGATTTTCTCTTATATATATTTCAAATGACACAGAGAGGGTTGCTGTCCTATTTTTACATTCCTCACAGTAGGTTTCTGAGAAGAATACTCAACGTATCAAGAAGAGATAAGATCAGAAATGAAGAAATCAGGACTAAAGTAGGGGTTAAAGCTGCTCTAGATTTTATTAGAAAGCAGCAAGTCAAATGGTTTGGCCATGCAAGTAGGCTACCAGTCAACAGCATGCCACAACAAGCAATGATGTACAGACCAGATGGAAACAGAGGAAGAGGCCGACCACGTAAACGTTGGACTGAGGGAATAACAGAATCCATGGGAATGTCGATATACGAAGCCCATAACCGGGCACTCTCACGAAGTTTATACTTCACCTCGACACCGCAAGGTACAAGAGGAACATGATGAGATGAGATGAGATGAGACAGTAGACCAAGTGAGAAATGCCTCGTGAACAATGAAATATATATGTAGATTATATGAAAATAGTGTGGAAATATTAACATATATTTGAATAACGAAGACACAAGCAATAGATTGCACGATTTATTGCCTGACATATTTCGCTGCTCTCGTCAAGTACATACTGCAGAAATCACGCAACATAAACTAAAGTGATTAGATAAATTCGTCAAGCTGAAATATACAGATACTCACACAGTAATTTCAATTGTCTACAACGGTAATTGTAAACTGACTATCATATCTTTCTGTTTGCACAAGACTGGCTTCTATCGATTAATGGCGATTGCTTCAGTGACCTTTAACAGGCGACTACAAACCTCCTACGCCATCGATTGGACAGCAAATTTTATTAACCGGTCACGTGATTTATAGGGACAATGCGTTTTGTGTGTTGTTTAACACACAAAATGGTTGCTTGTTAAAGGCCGCTGAAGTAGTCGCTATTAATCGGCAGACGTCATCAGTCTTGTGCAAACAGAAAGACATGATAGTCTGTTTAAAATTACTGTGGTAGACAATTCACATTACTGCGTAAATGTGTTTATATTTCAGCTGGAAGGATTTATTTAATCACGTTAGTTTATGTTGTGTGATTTCTGCAGTGTGTATCTGACTAGATGCAGCGAAAAAAAATAAATCCAGGCAGTAAATCGTGCAATCTGTTGTTTGTGTCTTCGTTATTTAAATTCATTACGGGAAAATAATGTTTTGAATAAAATATATATGTAGATTATGTGAGAAATTGCGTGGAAGCAATTAAAATATATACGTAGATTATGTGAAAACTGGTGTGGAAACAATAAAATATACGTAGATTACGTGAAAATGGTATTGAAACAATAAGATACATATGTAGATAATGTGAGTTATGGTGTGGAAAAAATTATATATATAATATATATATATATATTGATTGGGTGAGAAATTATGTGGAAACAATAACATATATATGTATATTATGTAAGAAAAGGTGTGGAAACAATAAAATAGATATGTAGATTATGTGAGAAATGACGTGGAAACAATTATATATATATATATATATATATATATGTGTGTGTGTGTGTGTGTGTGTGTGTGTGTGTATGTGTTATGTGAGAAATTATGTGGAAACAATATAAATATATATAGATTATGTTAACTAGGTGTGGAGGCAATAAGATATATATGTAGAATGTGTAAGAAATGGCGCGTGAACAATAAAACACGTATGTACATCAATCGAGAAATGGTGTGTAAATAGTACAATATATACGTCGATCAAGTGGGAAATTATATGAAAATAATTAAATATACACCCTGATCAAGTGGGAAATGATATGCAATTAATAAAAGATACACATTGATCAAGTGTGAAATGATATGAAAATAATAAAATATACACGTGGATCAAGAAGGAAATTATATAGGAAATAATGGATAACACTGACAGTGCAGAAACAGACATATAGAGAAGTGTGCCTAAAAACATGGAGAAGAGATTTACAGGCAAAAAGAGAAAAAGAGGCAGGTTTCCTAAAAGGCAAAGAATGAATCACACCCCCCCCCCCCCCCCCCAAAAAAAAAAAAAACCAACAAACACGATAAGTAGATTATGAGCTTTACTAGAACACGACTACAAAAAACAAAAATGGACGTTGCGGCCAAAACCTTTGTCAGCACAGAACAAAACAACACAGACACAAAACTAATCGAGAAACACTACATGAAAATACAGAAGCTATTTATCTGAATCCTGTCTTGGTTGAATGCGCCTTAAGCGCTAAATGTTTGATGGGGGTGGACAAGACTGGATGTGTGGTTTGAAACGGTCGATGGGTAACATGGATTGGCTAAGCCACCCGAAGGAAGGGGTGGGGATGGGAGGGGGACGTCCATGTGGGCGAACGGTGAAAAGTGGATTAGCAGTGAACTATATCCAGCTCTGTGGCGAAGGTTTTAGTTCGCAGCTCCGCTTACCCAGTAGGAACACAGCTAACGGGTGCTTGGAATGCAGTACGTCCTGTGTTGATTAGTATAGCATTGCATGAGTGCCGTTCGCTCAGAAAGCAATGACAAGCCACTTAAAGAAAACTTGCCAAGAAATCACTAACGGCAAAAGTAAAGCTAGGGTTGATTGCAATGTCCTGTAAAGGATATGCTATCCCGTTTTTCTAGTGGGCTATACAATTGCGAAGATAGAAAAGGGATGAAAGGGGGGGGGGGGGGGAAGTTGGAAGTTAAATAAAACTATGTTGGACATTGAGGCCGTGAAAGTATGGCCATGGCAGAAGCCTTAAGGCCTAATCTTTACGGTTACGAAATGCCATGGGAATTTTGGGTTTTACAAAGTATGACAAGCAATTCAACAGTGCAGCTCATGTAGGCACCACATATAGTAAATTTACATAAAAACATCTTTTATCCAAACTGCCATGTACATTAGCGTTGTTATATAATTTCCTTTAAGATTGTAAATAAATCAACACGGGATTGTAAACTAATCATTAAGATTGTAAAATAATCATAACTAAAATAACCCCCATGATAATTGTAACATTTACATTTTTATTGTAAAATAAACCTACACACATGCACAGGCACACAAACCAACACGCCCACTCGCCCACACTTACGGACTCACTGACGTCGTCGGCCTCGCACCACGCACACTCGCCCACACTTACGGACTCACTGACGTCGTCGGCCTCGCACCACGCACAATCGCCCACACTTACGGGCTCACTGACGTCGTCGGCCTCGCACCACGCACACTCGCCCACGCTAACGGACTCATCGACGTCTTCCTCGCACGCACACCTTACACGCTTGCCTTTGACGTACTCATGTATGCATCCACCCACGTACACAATAACGCACGCAATCCACCACGCATGCACGCTTTTTTATCGGGTGTCCAAAAGCTCTCTGCCAACTGGGGGGGTCCTGGATCTCGTGGCCGACTGAGGTGTCCAACAGCTCTCGGCCGACTGAGGGGTTCAAGAGTTCTCAGCCATCTGAGGGGCCCAACAATTCTCAACCTTCTGTGGAGTCCAGCTCAGCCATCTAAGGAGTCAAAAAAGTCTCGGCTTACTGAGAGGCCCAAAAAGGTCTCTGCACACTGAGGGGCCCAATAAGACTTGGCTCACTGAGGGTCCCATAAGTTCTCTGCACACCGAAGGACCCTACAAGTCTCTGCTCACTGAGGGGTCCAATGGATCCAGAGATTCTTTTACCATAGTTTAGCCAAAGAGGTCTGCGCTCATCCATACGATGTATCTTCTGGCCGGTTGGATCAGATGGCATTTGCTCATTGATGGATACAGAGGCTGCCTGCACAGTGAGTGGCATGTCATTGACAGATGGATCTGTAAGTGGAAAAAGGTCATTTAAGGCTGTACTGAAGATTCAGAATTAAGAAACGTAGGATGTTATCTTGTAAATAATGGTTTAAAGATAAACAGAAGTAAAGGGGGAAGGAATATGTACAGTCCTATTCTAGAACGTACGTACACAGATCAGAGTTCTCTCAAATAGCGTTAAAGAATTAGACGTAAGGAATTGTGAATGTCTTGGTTCCATATTTAATAACAATGAGGACTGTTCAAAAGATGCTAGATGTGTGTTGGCCGTAGAAATCTAGAGGTTAATTACTATTAAGAACCTATGGTACACACCAGCAAACACCATTATAACCATCTCACACGTTCACCAAAAGAGTCGTAGATCTGCTCTGTATACTTGTCTCGACCATGCCAGGTGACCAAGCCATCCAGATGTTTACTTCTCTGCCTTCCCCTTGTTCTTTCCCCCTTCAGTCTTGCCACTTGTCACCGAGTTCTTCTGTTTATTTCTTCCCATACCTAGCCCAAAGAATTTCGACTACTAAGTCTAATTATTTCTCTAATCAGTTTGAAGTTTTCATTTGTTTCTTGTAAAACTTGCTCTTTGGTTTTTCTGTCTGTTCATGGTGTTCTTTGCCTTTTCCTCAGAAACCACATTTCTGCTATTTGTCGACGCTCCACATACACACACAAGTAAAGGTTTTAAGTAGCACATCACTTTTTCTTGTTGCAATTGGCATCCTTTTATTGGTCAGTATGTCTTCCATCTTGCAAAAGGTTATCTTATGTACGAATTCTCTTGTTAATTAATGTTCCTAAAATTTCCCATATATTACACTGTGGTTTTCTTTCTTCTTATTGACGATCATAGTCTCTTCTTAGATTTAATTCTAACAAACAAGTTAAAGTAACATTTTGGAGAACATGAATCTTCGCTACAGCATACAATAGATGATTGAGTCAGGGAACATTTCGCAATCATTAACATCTTTAACGTTAACATCTGTGTGAGGGTGGGGTAGAGACATTTCTCAATGCCTGTTAACATCTGTGTGGGGGTGGGATAGAGACACTTCCAATTCAAATTCCAATTCCAATTCCCCCCCCCCCCCCCAAAAAAAAAATTGCAAATTCGGCCTCGTCTAACCTGCTTCGTTAGCGGTGGTTATTGTTGAGAGCCGTGGCTGTGTGGATTGTTGGTCCTAATTCCTACTGGTTTTATTTGTTCCGCTCTGTTCGTCGGATAGATTTGTTTTGTGCTGGTCCTGGTAAAGACCGGTCCTTGGTTGGGCCTATTGGGGCCCGCATTCTCTCGTTTATTGGCTTCTTTTCTCTGTTAGCACTGCTACGTGCTTGTAGCTTCTTGTGTTATTCTCATCGGGGCTAGTCCCGGTCATGTCCAGTCCTCATAAAGACTCGATGTAGGCAAGGGCAGAGCATTCAAGTGCAAGTCTCAAGTTGTTTCCCCCCCCCCCCCCCGCCCCCGTCAGCGGCCCGAACTCCTTTACGTTTGAGTTTTGGCGTTTTTCTTCATCGCATGTGGGTGTGGTGTGGCAACAAGATGACCAGGTCTCCCTGTCCTCCTAGTTCAGGTGCTCTACCGGAAGAGCCAAACCACCTTCCCGCCATTCACCCCGCCTTTTTTTTTTTTTTTACGTTCATAGATGTTGTGTTGTGTGTTTTTTTTTGTTTTACACTTAAGTACATAGATTGTTTTGTTTTTTTTTGTTTTGTTTTTATATCATATAAAAAACATGCACACATACAAACAAACACACATATACATATATACAGTGTATGGAGGTTATATGGTCTTCCCTGTTCTGAATAGGAACTGCCTGACCAGTCGCTGTGTTTCCGGATTGCTGTTTATGTGCAGGCACTCCGTCATTGTCATTCGCTCGCTATTGTACTTGTCGCATACTAGTAAGTAGTGTTCGATGGTGTTGTTTTCTCGGCACTCTCTGCAGTATGGGTTTTCTCTTGTGTCTTTCCAATTGCCTAGTCTGATTCTCCACAGCTGTCTGTTTGCCGGTGCTTTCATGTCGGTCTTGACTTGTGGCTTGTATCTGTGTTCACCCAATACTTAGTAGGCATGACGGCCTTTAGCGCTGTCTCGCCACTGTTGCCTCCATTCCTTTAGAATTCCTTTAGACTTCCGGTTTCAAGATGGCGACGGACGGTCGTGTTGTTTTGTGTTCGTTAACTTTTTCGCGTAAGGGATGGATTTATTCATTTCTTGCGTGTAATTGGTGTGCCAGGATGTAAAACCAGGAGTTTCTACTCAAGATCTGCGCGGGTGCTACGGAGTTCGTGCATCGAGCGAAGCCATCCTTGAGTGAATTTTCAGCAGCGTGTGTGGTTCTCAATCAAAAGTCTGTGTTTACGTTTTTTCAACATGGCGGAACAACGTGTGTTTTCCGAACGATCAGCAGTCAACATACCGAAGCGGCGTGGTAGCCGCGCAGGGAAAAAGAAGCCAGGTAAGCGCGGTGGCTTGAGACGTTTTAGACTCAAGTGTCACCGTCTAGGACTCAGGAACATCCGTATTCTATATTGGAACTGTGCCAGTGTAAAACAACGGGGCTCTATTTTAGAAACCCTAGTTTACAGGAACGACATTGTAGCACTCCAGGAGACGAGACTGGGCGATCAGCTACTCCGAATTGCCGGCTTCAAATGTTTCTATAACAGACGACATCTGGGAACGGCGATTCTCGTTCGCGACAGCATGGTGGCGTCAGAGCTAGACATGTCCAGTTGGAACAGTGACGATATACAAATACAGGCGTTGAGAGTTCATTCCAGTATACCATTCGTGTTGGTTAATGTTTATGCCCGCAATGCGAGTGTGGACGCCCAGAAGTGGCAGTGCTTAAGTGGCATATTAGGCCACGAGAGAAATGTTATTTTCTGTGGTGACTTCAACGCTAAAGGCAGCTCATGGGGAAACACTTCCTCCAATACACAAGGGGAGGACCTCGAGACTGCACTGGAAACCATCGACCTGGTTTGTATCAACAGTGGCTGTGTCACCAGGACAGCAAGCCGTCCAGGCGATGAGGACAGTGCTATTGATCTGGCGCTAGTTTCACCTTCACTCACTACAGTGTGTAGATGGGGTGTCCTAGGACACCATGGCAGCGACCACCACCCATGCAGCATATTGGTGGAGAAAGGCAGAACCAGGCAGCACAAGCTAAAGGTAAAGACGTTCCAGTATGACAGTACAGGGCAAGATGTGGTGAGTAAAATAAGACGTGACAAGCGCAGAACGTTTCAGGGCAGGAAGAAAAGGAAAAAAAGCTGGGAGCAGCCACCGTGGTGGAGTTTCGAGGTGGAGAAGGCTTGGGTGGATAAGCGTAGTGCTGTAAGGAGATGGCAAAATGCCAAGAAGAACAGAGCTGGTCATCCTAGTCCCTGCTTGCACTTAGAAAGAGAGATGCACACAAAAGTAAGCTATTTCAAAAAACTGGTCACGGTGGTTAAAAGCGAAAAATGGGCAGAGGTGTGTCAAAGAGTAAGCACAGACAAGTCACTGAAATTGTTCTGGCGACTACATAAAAGCATGAGTGGTGTAGTCAAGAATAAGAGCATTTCTGACTTCCAAGGTGCTGACCTCATCTGGCAGAGGACTGACGAGGACAAGGGCAAAGCCCTCTTTGAACGCTACCTTGAGCAGAGCAACCAGACAGACATGGGAGGCCGGAATCTGGCCAAGGAGGTCACCTCAGACAGATGCAAGGCCCAGAACACTTCGGATGAAGACACAGTGACAGTGAAAGAAATCAAGGCTGTGCTTCGACGATCAAAAAACAGTGCTCCAGGTCCTGATGGCATAAGATACGACGACATAAATAGGTGTACCGACAATGAGCTAGAGAAACTAGCAGACATGTACAACAACAGTATAGGGAGTGCTAGCATCAAGGAGGAATGGTTACACAGCTATCTGATTCCCTTGCCGAAGCCTGACAAAGACCACAAGAAAATTCAGGGATATCGAATTATAACCATGCAGAATACAATAGGCAAGCTGCTGGAGAAGGTAATTGCCAGGAAAATATCAAGCCAACTAGAGAGGCAAGGTGTTTTCCCACCTACCCTGGGTGGGTACCGTCCAAAAAGAGAAACCTGGACCAATGCAGCAGTCTTTGCCCACGATGTCTATGAAGGTTTCCACTCAGGCACTGAAACCGTTGCTGCAGCGATTGATCTTGAGGACGCATACAACAGAGTACCACTGGATCTTTTAATGTTTCAGCTTCTTGAACTAAACGTAAGTCCATTCCTCCTTAGTTGGATCGCTGCAGCTCTCTTCCAACGGAAAGTAGTTTTTAGATGTGGCAGTAGGACTTCGGAACCAACAACAATATATCCTGGCCTACCACAGGGATCACCATTATCTCCGGTACTGTTCAACGCCTACACAGTGAGAATCACCAGTGAGCAGATCACTGGACCTGGCAGGACATTGTCATATGCCGATGATGTTTTAGTGTATCGTCAGGGTAAGGATAGAGAGGAGGTTGCTGTGGAACTACAAACCGAACTCAATCGCATAAGTACTTGGTGTGATGAAGCTGGGGCAATGGTCAACCCAACAAAGGCAACAGTGACTTGGTTCTCGTTGAATAATCATATTGTCAACAATCCAACACCAACTGTAATGCTGTGTTCAGAGACGGTGGAAAGAACGCAGGCAATGAATTACCTGGGGATACGGTTTGATCGAAGCCTTGCTTATAATGTGCACATAGACCAGGTGATAACAAAGGCCAAGCGGGGTTTGGCAGCGATGCGGGTGATGGCGGCAGCAAACTGTGAGCAGCGCCATCTATGTCTTCTGTACGAGGGGCTGGTCATGTCTGTTTTGGAGTATGCAATGGCAATCCTGACTGTCAGCCATAAGCAGATAGAAAGGATGGAAAGGATACAGAATGAAGCTATGCGCATTATTCTTGGATGTACAAGAGATACAGCATGCAGGGCGATGCGCTACCTTCTTGATTTTCCAACCATTGAAGAGAGAATGCAAGTTTGCAGGGCACGTGCCTACCTCAGAATTAACGCAAACACACAGCATCCACTGCATAGTGAAATTAGGAAGGTGAAGGGCAGCAGGTTAAAAAGAGGACGGTCGTGGATGGGTCAAGCCGAGGACATTCTTCAACAGGTGTGTTCACTTGAGGACTTAGAACCTGGCGAGGAGTGGGTGCAAGTGCCAACAGACTTCTGCACATCCTTTTCAGTTTGCATCCAACTAGATAGAAAATGCAGACAAGAAAATCCGGCTGCTGTTGAGGCTGAAGTACAAGCGTTGATTTTCGAGAATTCGCTAGACAGTGACGCGGTCATCTACACAGATGGGTCGGTCGTCCGACATGTGAGAAGCTCATGGGCCTTTACAGCTCGGGCCGGAGGGAGAATTGTGAAGGAGGACTCTGGTGCTTTCACTGAAACCACAAGTAGCCTGACCATGGAAGTCATGGCAGTAAGTAAAGCAATAACATGGCTCGAGACACAGACATTCACTAGGGCTTGTTTCCTTAGCGACTCAATGAACATGATCAAGAGGATAGAGGAGGGGTCGATCCGAAGAGAATGGTTGCTGCCTCTGAAGCGGTCTCGGCTGGCAAAGATTAGTTTCATCTTCGTGCCAGGGCATGCGGGAGTACAAGGAAATGAGCGGGCTGACAAGCTCGCAGGTGAGGCTACTGTTGAGGGCGGACGCGCCATGGACCAGGCTGGCATTCTGAATGCTCTACGAGAAGTGAGACTTTTGCAAGAACCAAGTGATGACTGTGAATCTACAACAATGGCCAGACTGCGAGAGCAGCAAATTAAAAGAGGGGTGGCCAAACAAGAACACTACGCAGGAAGCCAAAGAAGATTGATAAACCAACACAGAACTGGCGTCGTTAGCCGCTACACGCTGCGGGATTTGATGAGGAGGGGATCCGAGCACTTATGGACTGAATGGTCCGATGTGCAACGAGGATGATCTGTCGACTAACTAACTAACTAACTAACGTTAGAATGTAGTTTTTGACTATATTCTTCGCTTCTACTTTACCTAGGCCTGTGCAGATTTGATTAGTGCTGGTTATTCCCCGTTTCGCCGCTCTGTCTGTCTGTTCGTTTCCCGGGATACCCCTGTGAGCTGGTATCCATCCGATGGTGATTTGGCATCCCGTGTACCTGAGGTTTGTGGCTGTCGCTAATATCTCCTCTTTTATGTCGGGTCTGTTGCCTCTATTGAAGTTCCCGACCGTTATGTACTGATGACAGGGAGTCTGTTAATATACACAGTCTCAATGGTGGATTTTCGGCTGCGATCTCTAGACCTTTCATTATGGCTACCAGTTCGGCCGTGCATACTGCTGTCTGGTCTGTTAGTTTGAACTGTCTCTTCAACTTCCAGTCTGGGACCACTACTCCTGCTCCTACCTCTCCCTGTTCGTTTTTGGACCCGTCTGTGTATATTATGAGGTTGTCCTTATTGATTTCTTGTATGTATTCCTCGGCCGCGTCTCTTGCATCTGTGTCCTCCGTGTCCTTGGTGATGGACTTTGCTAGACTACAGTCAGTAAATGGGACTGTTAGTTCCCATGGTGGGATTGTTGGCTTGAACCGTTTTGTCTGTTTCAGGGTCTCTGCTAGCTCCATTTCTTCCTTCATCTTCTTTGCTGCTTCCCATCCTGCCGATCTTTGCAGTTTTACTATTGGGATGCCCCCCCCCCCCACCCCTTTTGCTGTTGTTGTCACTGAACGTTTGGTATCCAGGGTGGTTTTTGTCTTGTGCTACCTTTAGTCAGTAGTTATACGTCAGCTGTTTACGCCTCAGACTCAGTGGTAGTACACCCAGTGCTACCTCCATGGCTTCTCTGGATGTCTTTTTTTCCAGCACCCATGATGGTGTTTAGCGCTTGGGTCTGTATGGTGTCTAGTTTCCTAGTAGTTGGCTTCTGATGCTGAGTCGTACACAATGCTGCCATATTCTAGCTTGCCCCTGATAAATGCTTTATAGAACATCAGCATTGTGTGGGTGTGGGCACCCCAACCGTTACCTTTTATCACCCGCAGTAGGTTGCTTGCTTTCTTGCATTTTTCTAATGTCTGGCTTATATGTTTTGAACAGTTCATCTGTTCGTCCAGGGTCATTCCTAGGAAGACTGTGCCCTTTATTTTCATAATGGTTTCCCCTTTTATCTCTATTTTCCAGTCCTTGTTATGATTTATCTTCTTCTTGCTGCTAAATACCATGCTAACCGTCTTATTGGTATTGATTTTGAAACCCCATTTGTCCATCCATGCTGTTAGCTTGTTTATTTGTCTTTGGAGGGGTCCTCTTGTAGTCTTTGCCGCTTTGCCACTCCTCCATATGGCGCAGTGGTCCGCGAATTGAGATAGTCCTGTTTTCTGGTCTTGAATCTCCTCTGTCAGATCGTTCACCAGTATTGAAAAGATTGTTGGTGAGATGACTGAGCCCTGGGGAATGCCGTTCTCTTGCACATATGCGTTGGATACCTCATTCCCTACCCTCACTGAGAAGCTTCTATCTTTGAGGAAGTTTTCTATGGGATAGAGATACTTCTCAATGCCTGTTAACATCTGTGTGAGGGTGGGGTAGAGACATTTCTCAATGCCTGTTAACATCTGTGTGAGGGTGGGGTAGACATATTTCTCAATGCCTGATAACATCTGTATGAGAATGGGGTAGAGACATTTATATATAGAGACGCAGACAGGAAGGCACCCAGGCAAGCAGACAGGCAAGCAGACAGATAGATAGATAGACAGACAGACAGACAGACAGACAGACAGACAGACAGACAGATAGATAGATAGATAGATAGATAGATAGATAGATAGATAGATAGATAGATAGATAGATAGATAGATAGATAGATAGATAGATAGATAGATAGATAGATAGATAGATAGATAGATAGATAGATAGATAAATAAACAGATAAATAAACAGATAACAACCAAATATTGCTGGAGTTGACTGCGATGTCCTGTAAAGGATATGCAACTAACTAGATGATTTAGACATTAGAGCAAGAGAGGTGGGATATCTGGCTTCTGGTAGAGACACACTTCAAACCACGGTTTTAGCGGCAATGTTTTACACAGGACAAACTGCTGTACGATGTGTTGTGTGTGTGTGTTATTCCTACAGAATCTTGGTATACGTTTCTTTATTCGCGGTTTGTATTTGTTTCTTGTTGTTACTCTCTGTTTTTGTTGCGTGTTGTTACTCTATGTTGTTGTTGCGTGTTGTTACCTCTATGTCAACAGCCATTGTTGTGAGCTCATGAAAGTATTGTCACAACCCCTGACAATAGCCTCATTCGCGAGCACAGGACAATATTGTCTCAGCCCCTGTCAACAGATGCTGTGTTGTTTTATTTTAATTTCTTCTCGTCAGAATTCGGCGCAAGAGACTAGTCCATGGGAACATCTTGATTTCTTTCCTTCAGTTCTTTCTTTGCCCACTTAATTATTCTCGCACCTGTCGCTCCCACTTTGATACACACACATACACACAAACGCCCGCGCGCACACATACACTCACACATATACACGCTCACACATAACAATCTGCTGCAATGAATGTTAGCAGTTTTCTGAAATATTCTTTGAACACAACGCATAATTGCGACCTGGTCTCTCCCGTACACTGTATATGTGAAATGTTAATATTTCACATCGTTGCACCTGGCCACATTTGATGTAACGTGGTAGATTACTATCTGTCACCAAAAAAAAAGGAAAAACATAGTAGTAGTAGTAGTGGTCGTAGTAGTAGTAGTAGTAGTAGTAGTAGTAGTAGTAGTAGTAGTAGTAGTAGTAGTAGTAGTAGTAGTAGTAGTGATTATTGTTGTAGTTATTGTAGTAGTATTAGTAGTGATGGTGGTGGTACTAGTAGTAGTAGTAGTAGTAGTAGTAGTAGTAGTAGTAGTAGTAGTAGTAGTAGTAGTAGTAGTAGTAGTAGTAGTAGTAGCAGCAGCAGCAATAGTAGTAGTAGTTCTTGTAATTTTCGTTCTTTCGTTCGTTCGTTCTCTCTCCTTGCCCACCCATAGCGTATTGGGTTGGCGCGTGGTTGGAATGTTGACAACCAAACGCCAAAAACTGGTGGTGGAAAAACGGCCCACTCAAGACCAACCTAATCTGGTATGTAGAGGTTGTGCTGAATCTTGTTCACGTGCCTTGGGACTGTTGAATATATGGTGCTACCTATATATAGACCAAATCAAGCCATCCATGTGTGGTGTTGTCATTATCGCATGGGCCACCTTTACGACTCAGTATATTCACTGGCGCCTATTTTAGGCTCGCTCGAAGTGGGGACCTAGTTCAACTTGAACAATCTGTGCTTGCTTGTGTTCGTTGGCTTGAGCTCCAACGCGAAGTCCTGTATGTCGGATGAAAGCATCCTGTTTTCCAACATCAGTGTGATGTCATACAGGACCTGAGTTTTGCGTGAGTATCCGTTGTCCCATGTCTGGCTTATTGGTGTGCAGACTGATGGTTCCTCGCCGTACAGGCAGACACTCTCCGACTTCGGAGGAATCGGCGATCCTACTGACTTTAGCCAGGACCCCGAAGGGACCTGTTGCCCAGGACGCTCGACGAGGACGCGTCAATAGGTCTTGGCCAGTATATAACCCGGCCCTGGTGCCTTGGAAACACCTCTGCGTGGGGATTCGAACACGTTACCACCTGGTCGACAGGCGAGCGTTCTAGCCACTGGACGGCGTTCTAGTCATCTGGCTCCCACAGATGCTGGGAATAAAGTGTGGAGGCTGCACATGTCTAGAATACGAAGAGTTAAAGAAGCACAAATCTAGAACAAACAGAGTTAACGGTTATCAGCGTTGTTTCCTTTCTAAAAATCGACATCTCATCTCTCCCAACAAACAATGATTAGTCTCGCTCAGCACATGTATGTTGTAGATGCTGAATGTTTCAGAAACACGTGTTGTAGACACGCCGGGTTCATACCCTTACACCTTGAATGAGCCACACTTAAATTCACCCAGTACTGAAGAAAACCACATCGCCAAAAATTACCATCCATTTGTACAGAAGGGCGATATATCGCCATACTAGGGTCATTGTCGTATTTGTTTCGTTTCTGTCGGCCCGGTGTGGTGAGTTAATTCTACATTGGGGCGGATCCTAATTCTTAAAATTAAACGGCCAGTCCCGGTAAGGTTAACTCAGTCAACAGATGTCAGCTTGGCCGAATGGGTAAAAGCGCTCGCTCCTAAACTTCCGGTGTGCTGTTGCCGAGGTAGCGGGTTAAAGTCCCTCGAGTGTAAGTCTGTAAGATACGTTTATGTCCATATGACTAAAAAGCCAGACTAAACAAGTCTATAAGATACATTTACGCCCCTGGAAACAAGGCGACAGACTAAACAAGCCTGAAAGATATCTTTATGTCCCTAGAACTCAGCAGACTAAACAAGCCTGTAAGATACCTTTACGTCCCTAGAACTCAACAGACAGATTAAATGCCGCCCCTTTAATATCTCCGAAATGCCACCCCCTTAAACGATAAACCTGCACCAGAAACCGAAATCAAATGGTACCGGAAGCGCTTAGGCGGAGGCGATATACATCAATATCGGAATAACATAGACCAATATAGAAAAAGCGTTCCGTAAAGGTGTTTAATTATTCATCATCATCAACATCATCATCATCATTATCATCATCATCATCATCATCATCATCATCACTTTTACCGTCAAGCGTCGCAGGGAGGAATAATTGGGGTTCCAGTGCCGAATAGGTGGCACTGGATAGTGTCATTCCGTGTGATTGTACAATGTCTTTGATGTCCTCAATCCATTTTCTTCTTGGGTTTCCTCTTGCTCACGTCGCGTGATCTTTGATGTAGGGCCAGTGCTGGTAGTTGATGGTGTTGCATTCTAACGCGATGGCCA
Source organism: Cepaea nemoralis (assembly GCA_014155875.1). Lineage (NCBI taxonomy): Eukaryota > Metazoa > Mollusca > Gastropoda > Stylommatophora > Helicidae > Cepaea > Cepaea nemoralis. The sequence continues at coordinate 22,288 of JACEFZ010017262.1, forward strand.
AACCATATGATCTTCTGTTTTTCGATAAAAGTGGCACAAAGTTTTGATCCCACTGTCTCTCTAATAACAGCATTTCTTATTCGGTCTCGGATTGTTAAGTTGGCAGCTCTCCTCAGGCATTTCATCTCACAGATGTTGATTATTTTGTTAAATGTGTGATTTTGATAATGTCCAAGTTTGAGATTGGTAGCATCGGGGTGGTGTGAATATGTTGTTTATTATCTGTCGTTTTGCGGACATGGGTATATTTGGATGTTTTAGTATGGGTGATAGTTGATATGTAATTGCACTTTGACATCTAATTTCGATTTCTGTATAAAATCTGCCATCTTCTGTGATCATACTTCCAAGATATTTGAATTCTTTAACTTGTTTCAGAGATGTGCCATTTATCTGTACACTTGGTAGGACCAGGAGATCTGCTAACTTGCATTACTTCGGTTTGGCTGTATTTATACGCCTATTAAATGCTTCCAACTGTATTTTGGTTTCGCTGCTTATGCCGCCCCCTTACGGTGCCGCCTGATGCGACCGCTTTTCTATATCATAGCACGGCACGGCCCTGGACAGACAGTAGAATCGGTAAGCCTGACTAAAGCACAATCATAAGTGACAAAATGGACGTTGCTGCTAAAGCCTTCAACAGCACACAAAAAACAAACATACGCTGATACAAACAGCTACATGAAAAATTATACATGAAAAATTCGGTACTTCAATTTTAATTCACCGCAAACAAGCGCAAACAAAGAAGAATCCCTTCGAGCCTCATTTGCATCGGTCCGGCAATCATTTTCCGGTTTAGTGTTCGGTGGACTGCTAGACCGATCGATGGATGTTTTTAAGTTTTTGGGCCCGTAGGGCCCTCACTGTCGACGACAGTGAGGGCCCTACGGGCCCAAAAAAAAAAAAAAAAACATCCATCGATCGGTCTAGCAGTCCACCGAACACTAAACCGGAAAATGATTGCCGGACCGATGCAAATGAGGCTCGAAGGGATTCTTCTTTGTTGCGGTGAATTAAAATTGAAGTACCATAAATTCATATATACGAGGTGGATACCAGTGAAAATGTTAATTTTGTTGTTGTTGAGTGAACATATTCTGAAAAAAAGTAAAGACAAAAAGGAAGCATTTATGGTGTGTAGGTCAGCATGGCCGAATGGATAAGAACGGAATGCTGAAACATCCGGTGTGCTGATGGAGTTCAATGAAGTTCAAGGAGTTCAACCCCAACATCCGACATTTGGACTAAAATGTTGGCCTATCGTCCTTGACTTGGGGACGTTAATTACAAGTACCTCTGAAGTCGGAGTGAGTTCACCTGATGACGAGGGTCACTGTTAGTAGGTAAAGCTCATCCACACGCAAAATTCAGTCAAGCACTACTAGAAATACGCTTGAGTACGCTTGATTTCTTTCACACTTTTAAGGTTTTCATTTGATGCCCCTTGGTATATGAAAGTTACACGTCTGTTTCCTCTTTACGGATTGAACACATGTGTGTGGTGCAACGACGCGTGGTGTGCGTATGTTGTTGGCTGCAAAGTCTATCTTTAGAGCTTAGAACAAGAGTCTTTATGGCATAGGTAGCCTATTGCAAGATGGGATACACATTGACACACGAAAACCTGTCAGCTGCAGTCAGACAAGAGAGCGCTGAAGTTCTATTTGGAATCTATACATTTGTATGGATGTCTACACGCCTTGAGATTTTGGGAGTATTGTACTAGACTCAAATCTCCATAGACCAGTCAGCACTCTGTGGCTGATGTGGTCAGTATCACACCGATCGCCTTTACTTCCCCAGACACTCGGTGACTGATGTGGTCAGTATCACACCGATCGCCTTTACTTCCCCAGACACTCGGTGACTGATGTGGTCAGTATCACACCGATCGCCTTTACTTCCCCAGACACTCGGTGACTGATGTGGTCAGTATCACACCGATCGCCTTTACTTCCCCAGACACTCGGTGACTGATGTGGTCAGTATCACACAGGTCTCCTTTACTTCCCCAGACACTCGGTGGCTGATGTGGTCAGTATCACACCGATCGCCTTTACTTCCCCAGACACTTGGTGACTGATGTGGTCAGTATCACACCGATCGCCTTTACTTCCCCAGACACTTGGTGACTGATGTGGTCAGTATCACACCTGATCGCCTTTACTTCCCCAGACACTCGGTGGCTGATGTGGTCAGTATCACACCGATCGCCTTTACTTCCCCAGACACTCGGTGGCTGATGTGGTCAGTATCACACCGGTCGCCTTTACTTCCCCAGACACTCGGTGGCTGATGTGGTCAGTATCACACCGGTCGCCTTTACTTCCCCAGACACTCGGTGGCTGATGTGGTCAGTATCACACCGAGTCGCCTTTACTTCCCCAGACACTCGGTGGCTGATGTGGTCAGTATCACACCGGTCGCCTTTACTTCCCCAGACACTCGGTGGCTGATGTGGTCAGTATCACACCGGTCGCCTTTACTTCCCCAGACACTCGGTGGCTGATGTGGTCAGTATCACACCGAGTCGCCTTTACTTCCCCAGACACTCGGTGGCTGATGTGGTCAGTATCACACCGGATCGCCTTTACTTCCCCAGACACTCGGTGACTGATGTGGTCAGTATCACACAGGTCGCCTTTACTTCCCCAGACACTCGGTGGCTGATGTGGTCAGTATCACACCGGTCGCCTTTACTTCCCCAGACACTCGGTGGCTGATGTGGTCAGTATCACACCGATCGCCTTTACTTCCCCAGACACTCGGTGGCTGATGTGGTCAGTATCACACCGATCGCCTTTACTTCCCCAGACACTCGGTGGCTGATGTGGTCAGTATCACACCGAGTCGCCTTTACTTCCCCAGACACTCGGTGGCTGATGTGGTCAGTATCACACCGGTCGCCTTTACTTCCCCAGACACTTCCTGGGACCCGTTTTAGGCTGGGTCAACCTGGGAGTCCTGGTGAATTTTCTTTATAATACTAATCCGCCAACATGCGGCCCAAACCCATGTCTGTGGATCAACAGGCGTGCCACTACCCTACTAAGGCTGCCGGGTCGATGAATATTTGAACTTAATTGTCATTCAGTAGGATCACCCCCGGTGGACACACTACATTTGTCACATGACTAGCAACGCTTTCGCCGTGTGTATTGAAAATCAAAATGAAAAAAGCGTTTGTCCCTGTAGCTCTATGAGGGGGGAAGGGGGAGAGGGAGAGGGGTTTGTCCCCACTGTAGCTCTCATTATGTTACCTTCAATAGAGAGGTGCAAGAAAGCACAGCCTGAGCGATGGAGGTCCAACACACACACAAAAAACAAAAAAACAAAACCAATCTGTCATAATTACTCATAGAAATGGAGAATATAAGGCTTGAAAAACTCGTTCTCCGTGGCCAAAGGCTTGCGAGCGCAGTTCGTAGACGCTTACCAGGCGTTCGAAACTCAGCTGCGACCGATTTGTGCAGCAGACCGTGTCGCGTTGTGTTATAACGTGTTGGTATGTGAGCCGGTCGTTCAGAAAGCAATGGCAAACTACTGAACGTAAAACATGCCTCGTACATCAACAGCAACTTAAAAATGCTGGTGTTGACTGCAAAGTCCTGTAAGGGATATGCAACATTTAAAAACAAATATCAAGTCTGCTAAGACCCCACATGTCAGCTGAATGTGGTAAGATGGCGGCTTCATGTAAACGGTCACGCCCCCAAACCACGCTGCTCTCAAGGCAGATATTTGTTTTAGTTATAGTCTGTAAGCAATAGATCCTTGTGATGTGGGGGAGGAGCCGGGGGGGGGGGGGAGGAAGGGAATTAGAAAAAGAGTTCTTGCGTGTTACGTAAGACATAATCTACATCGTTCGTAATCCCGCATTTCGCTTCGATTCTGTAAAGCCACTCCCTCCTTCCCGTCCCCTTTTAGACAGTTTATCCATAAACACGCATGTATTGTTTGGCGCTGACAGGAATTAGAAGAAAGAAGTAGAGACTATAGAACGCACTAGACAACTTGAAAATTGAAAGCTATAGTTACCGACCGGGATTCGAACCTGTCACCTTCAAATGATGACGGCGCCTCGCTGCAGGAACAAGTGTACTTCGACGCATGACCAAATAGACACCCATAAATTAATGTGTCTTCATTAGCTAGGTGAATTTAAAATAAAAGTACCGCCAGGTCTATCAGACGCATGAACCTACAACTATGAAATACACAGGCAGAATTCGTATCTTCTTCTTTTCATCCGAAGAAGTTTTTCTGACATGATCGCGTCAATTGAAAAAGATGTCAATTTAAACGAGAAAAAGAGTGTTGAGGTGCTACACAGAGCCTGTACTTTTGTATGGATGTGAAGCTTGGACAACGAGCAGTCAAGATGAAAAACATGTGATGGCTGTGGCAAACTACTTTCTGTACAGATACAAAGAAACATCATGTTTTGCAATCTCATAGCAATATAGAGGAGAAGAGCGCAAGGGGAAGGCAGAGAAGTAAATACCTGGATGGCTTGGCCACGTGGCATGGTCGAGACAAGAATACTGGGCAGATTCACGACTCTGATGATCGAGTAAGGTGGCGAAACATGACCGCCCACGCTTATCGACATGTCACATGATGATGACGAATACTAATGAGTGTTGCCCAAAGCACATCCTTCATTGTGACGAGTACCTCTGAAGTCGAAGTGCGGTCACTGGCAATAGGGGAAGATAATCTAGAGGCAAACATCAGTCAAGTGCACTATAAGTAATAGTACTTTAATGACTCCCTTTTATCTCAAAGCCAGCAAGTGCAAAAAGGGAAAAAAAAAAAAACAACATATAGGAATCTCCTTGGTGACGTGGTTTTACCGCCTACCCCCCCTCCTCCCCCCCCCCCCCCCACCAACAAACATAGTAGGAAGTCTACTTGGTGACGTGGTTATACCGCCTACCTCCCCCCCCCTCCCCCCCCACCCACAAACATAGTAGGAATCTCCTTGGTGACTTTTTTATCCGCCTACTTCCCCCTCCCCCCCCCCAACACACACACACACACAACTAGTAGAAAGTCTCCTTAGTGACGTGATATGCCGCCTACTCCCCCCCCCCCACCCACACAACACACACATAGTAGGATCTCCTTGGTGACGTCGTTAAACCGCCTCCCTTTTCCCCCCCCCCCCCACTCACACAACACCAAACATAGTATGAAGTCTCCTTGGTGACGTCGTTGTACCGCCTACTTCCCCCCCCCCCCCACACCCAAACCCACAACAAAAGGAAGTCTCCTGGTGACGTGGTTATACCGCCTACTTCTCCCCCCCCCCCACACACAACATAGTAGGAAGTCTCCTTGGTGACGTCGTTAACGCCCACTCCCCCCCCCCATATACACACAAACATAGTAGGGAAATCTCCTTGGTGACGTGGTTATACCGCCTACTTCCCCCCCCCCACACACACAAACTAGTAGGAAGTCTCCTTGGTGACGTGGTTATACCGCCTACTCCCCCCCCCCCCCCCCCCCACCACATACACACAAACATTAGGAAGTCTCCTTGGTGATGTGGTTATCCGCCTACTTCCCCCCCCCCCCCCCCCCCCCCCACACACACACACAAACATAGTAGGATCTCCTTGGTGACGTTTTATACCGCCCTACTCTCCCCCCCCCAGCAACCACCCCCCACACAAACATAGTATAAGTCTCCTTGGGGACGTGATTATACCGCCCACTTCCCCCTCTCCCCCCCCCCCCCACACACACACAACATAATAGGAATCTCCTTAGTGACGTGATTATGCCAACACTCCCCCCCCCCCCACCACACAAACTAGTAGGAAGTCTCCTTGGTGACGTCGTTATACCGCCTACTTCTCCCCCCCCCCCCCACACACACTTTTAGGAAGTCTCCTTGGTGACGTCGTTATAACCGCCTACTTCTCCCCCCCCCCCACACACACAACCCCAAAAAAAGAGGAAGTCTCCTTTGGGGACGTTGTTATACCGCCTACTTCTCTCCCCCCCCCCCCCCCCCACACACAAAACATAGTAGGAATCTCCTTGGTGACGTCGTTTTAACGCCTACTTCTCCTCCCCCCCCCCCCCACACACACACAAACAGTAGGAAGTCTCCTTGGTGACTTGGGTTTTACCGCCTACTCCCCCCCCCCCCCACACAATATAGTAGGAGTCTCCTTGGGACGTCGTTATATCGCCCTACTTATCCTCCCCCCCCCCCCCCACACACACACACACAAACATAGTACGAAGTCTCCCCGATGACGTGGTTATACTGCCTACTCCCCCCCCGCCACACACATACAAAATAGTAGGAAAGGGTTTCCCTTTGGGGACGTTGTTATACCGCCTACTTCCCCCCCCCCACCCCCCAGACCAAACATAGGGGCATAGTAGGAAGTCTTCTTGTAACGCAGTTATACGGCCTACTCCCCCCCCCCCCCCCCACACACAAACAAGGGAGGAAGGCTCCTTTGGTGACGTGGTTATACCGCCTACTTCCTCCCCCCCCCCCCCATACACAAACATAGTAGGAAGTCTCCTTGGTGACGTAGTTATACGCCTACTTCCCCCCCCCCCCACACACACACAAACATAGTAGAAGTCTCCTTGGTGACGTCCGTTTATAAACCGCCTACTTATCCTCCCCCCAAAACACACACACAAACATAGTAGGAATCCCCTTTTGGTGACGTTTTTATACCGCCTATTTCCCCCCCCCCCCCACCCATACAAACAAATGGGAAGTCTCTTTGGTGACGTAGTTTATACGGCTTACTTCCCCCCCCCCCCACCCCCACCACACACACACACACAAACAGTAGGAAAGTCCCCTTTGGGTGCGGGTTTTATTCCCGCCTATTTTTCCCCTCCCCCCCCCCCACCCATACACAAACATAGTAGGAATCTCCTTGTGACGTATTTAAACGCCTACTTCCCCCCCCCCCCCCCCCCACACACAAACATAGTAGGAAGACTCCTTGGTGAGGTCGTTATAACGCCTACTTATCCTCCCCCCCCCCCCCACACACACACACAAAAAAACATAGTAGGAAGTCCCCTTGGTTGACGTGGTTATACCGCCTACTTCCCCCCCCCACCCATACACAAACAAATAGGAAGTCTCCTTGGTGACGTAGTTATACGGCTTACTCCCCCCCCCCCCCCCCCCCCACACACCAAACATAGTAGGAAGTCTCCTTGGTGACGTTGTTATACCGTCTACTTCCCCCCCCCCCCCCCAAGACATACACACACATACACCCCAAACATAGTAGGAGTCTTCTTGGTGACATGGTTATACCGCCTACTCCCCCCCCCCCACACACACCACACACCACCAACACACAAAAAGCCCAACCCCCTTCCCATTTTTTAGACAAAAATAAAAAGACCGTCCAGCTGCAATAGCAGTCGACAAGTTACACAGACCACGCTTTTCGAGAATGACCACGTTTGGTACGTGTGTTCATCAACTGAATTTGTGAATAGTGTTAATTGTCGCTCATGGTTTTTTGTTGTTTTTGATGGGCATTAATTTTACCGAGACTTTCTTTGTTCATTACCGCTGTTAACGTTGCTCCTGGAAGAACTGGGGATTTATTCAGAAATTTTCTTAGATATGACTAACCAGTAACAGCACATTGGTAAGCGTCACTTTATATATATATATATTATATTTATTTATTTGTTATTCCGAGATTTGAATATATTTATATTTTATATATATATATATATATATATATATATATATATATATATATATATTAGATATATATATATATTATTATATATATATATATATATACATTAATCAATCGATCATGTGCCATGCTGGAAAGCGTGGGGGGTCATTACTTGCCATTTCACTCGATCACCAGAGTCGTGAATCAGCTCAGTGATCCTGTCACGACCATACCACGTGGTTAAGCCATCCAGGTATTTACTTCTCGGTCATCCCCTTGGTTTGTTCCCTTCGATCTTGCCAGTTGTCACTAAGTTCTCCAATCTATTTCTTCTCATATCATGTCAAAAAATGTTTAATTTCTCTAATCAATTTACGATTTTCATTTGTCTCCTATAGACCTTGGTTATTGGTTCTTCTATCTGTCTATGGTATTCTTTGCATTCTCCTCAGAAACCACATTTCTGCAGCCATCAGATGTTTTTCAGCTTGACTGCACATTGTCCAAGTTTCACATCCATACAAAAGAACAGGCTCTATGTATCCCCTCAACACTCTTTTTCTCGTTTCAATTGATATCTTTTTATTGGTCAGTATGTTTTTCATCTTGCAAAAGGCTAACTTCGCAATGGCAATTCTTGTTCTAATTTCTTCAAGGCATCTACCATCAGATTTTATTACCGTTCCGAGATAATTGTACCCATTCACTTGTTTGTGAATATGTTCACTTACTTGTATAGTACATTGTGGTATTTCCTTTTCCCCAGTGACGACCATAATGTGTGTCTTCTTACAATTCAATTCTAACCCTAACTCTGCACTGTGTGCAACACCCGCATCTACTAACTGTTGCAGTACCGAATAATAAAGACATAAAGTAACGGCACGCAATACGCGCACGCACGCACACACGCACGCGCGCACACACACACACATAAATATATAAATTCTAAAGAAATCAGGATCAACGTCGGACATGCAACATTATATATGTATATTACAATACTAAAGAAATCAGGATCAACGTCGGACATGCAACATTATATATATACGTATATTACAATACTAAAGAAATCAGGATCAACGTCGGAGATGCAACATTATATATACGTTTTTAAAAATTAAAAAAATACTAAGGAAATCTTTGGGTCAAAGTCCGGGAAAAAATGC
>JACEFZ010017263.1:0-14082 GCA_014155875.1 Cepaea nemoralis
TACATAGGGTAGAAGGAATAGACAGCATATGATACAATAGACAATAGGAAGAACATTGACAATGTGGTGTTTTTCTTCGATGATGGATACTTAATATCATGAAACCGATTTGGGCACAGTCATAAACTTACGGGACTTTTATAGCAATACGGTGAATCAGGGGTGAACAGTTTGTTTTCATTTCACTAACGGATTTACCATCAGATTCAAGCCTACGGATCATCCCGGGTGAGCTCTGTCCTGTTTGATGTGATGTCCTGTAATCGTGAAGAATGACTGGCGAGAAGATACAGCTGATAGACATTCTGAGTTCATTCTGTCCACAACCATAGAATACAATAGCAACTACTCAGACAATATCCATACACATACCGGACATAGTTTTCTTTATTAATAAATCTTTTATTATATGTTGAAAGGAACTGTTGTCGGAGTATGTGTTGAGAGAATAATAGAGAGAGTGACAGAAGTAGATATATGGAAGGGAAGACAGAAGAGAGGAGTGTAGACCAAAGTCAGGCAATAACCCCAACAGATAATCAGTTTTAAAGATGTGCTTGTTGAATCCAACCTTCTCTCTGGAATTTAAACAAGTCACACTGTCTGGAGTCTTTCTGTCTATCTACCTGTCTGTCAGTCTTTCTGTCTGTCTATCTATCTATCTGCCTGCCTGCCTGCCTGTCTACCCGTCCGTCCGTCCATCTATCCCTCCGTCCCTCTCTGTCTATCTATTTATTTATCTGTCTGCCTGCCTGCCTGCCTACCGTCCGTCCGTCTATCCCTCCCTCCCTCTCTATTTATTTATCTGCCTGCCTTCCTGCCTACCCGTCCGTCCGTCTATCCCTCCCTCCCTCCCTCCCTCCCTGTCTGTCTGCCTCTGTCCAAGGTTTACGTGGTCGGCCTCTTTCTCTGTTTCCCTCTGGTTTGTACATCATTGCTTGACTGCGGCGTAATTCAAAAGTTTCTCTCCCAAAGAAGTACAGAAATAAAATTCTATTTTCTTTCTTCTCATTTCTTTTTTTTAATGTTATTCAAGGGTTTTCCGCACAGAAATGTGCTCAGGAAAAACCCCATCCAAAAAAATCCCCCCCCCCCCCCCCCCGTTTATTATGTACAAAAACAGTGTCTTTTTACATTGCAAATACAGCGTATACGTTCATGTACATGTGACGCTATATTCTTGGTATGGTGTAGTAATCATTTGCCCCCATGCATACCAAAACATTTAATTGGAACTTTCACACTGCATGGTAACCTCATGCAAGCTTAGTTTCCTGTAAACAAGTTCAATAGTATTACTGAATCACAATCACTCCCTTAGTCACAAGTGCAAATCCCCCCCCCCACGTATTTTTGAAAACTATACGTTTATCCACGCATGACTAGGGGTCAAATATACATCAATGCAGACACTACCGACAGACATATATACATACCAAATATACCTACACATTTATGTGTATATTTCCACACACACACCTACTTATACGTATATATGTACAGACATATCTATGCATGCACGAACCAATACAGATATAGATGTATCTCTATGTTTGTATACCTTAACCAAATCCCACAGACAAATTTGAAATGTATATATTCCCTTTTGTCTAAGTGGTTTTGAATATTTGAGTGATTTTGTTTTGGACCATGTGCTGTATTATATGTGTGTTGTATGTTCTGAACCTGTGTGTTGCTGCATTTCTACAGGTCCATACCACATACCTGTACTCTGCTAGTGCAGTCAACAATCTTATGTGATTATTTTCTGTGGTTTTTGGTATTGTGTTTAAAAATATTGCCTTGTACGTATCTGTCTTCTTTTTGGTGAATATCTCAATTAGTTGTCTTAAAGTGTCTAGTGCAGTCTGTACTGTTGGGCATGTAAAAAATGTGGTCTTCTGTTTCTTGTATGTTTCGTCTACAGAGTTGACATGGTGATATTCGTTTCGACCTGTGTGCTTGTTTTTCGGTAGTAGATGTCATGTTAAAGATCAAACGATATGTAATTTCCCTCGCTTTGGGAACTATGTTTGGGTTGTGGAGATTAGTAAATGTACATGTGTAGTCTTGTATGTAGTATGTTTTTCCTCTTTTAATTCTAACGTGTAGTGGGGGTGCTTGTTATTTAATCAGGTATTTGTAGATTTGGCGTGTTTTCTGGTGTAGTAAGTGCTCACTCCCTCGGAGTGCTTGTATACATGTCTTATAGAAAGCTGGTAGAGTTCCAAAGTAGTTTGGTATATTAAGATGTATTCTCCTAAAGTGTTGCAGTCTCATTTCTATATAGTAGAGTGCTAGTGGGTGTTGTTCTGGGTGACTAAGGATGTGTCCTATATGTTGGAGTTTCAGCGCTTGTATCTTTGTGTGTATGTCTTGCAGTGCTATTCCTCCTTGTTTCTTGTCCTGTATGAGTGTCTTATGCTGTATGCAGTAAATTGTGTTGCCAAAGATGAAACGTCTGATATGTTTGTTGATGTCTGTGATTGTCTGTCTTGGAGGGTCTAGTACTGTAACTAAATATATAATTTTGGGGATAATGAAAGTGTTGACAATGATGCCCCTGCCGAAAATTGTACATGTCTTGTACTTGTATCTATGTAGCATGTCTATGATTTTGTGTGTGAGGTTTTGCCATGTCTGTGCGTGTATCTGTCTGGAGTTGCTGGGAAATGTGATTCCATATGCCTTAATATTGTCTGTGGCTGTTAGGTCTGGAGGAAAATCGGCTTTATTCCGCCATTTTCCGAGACCCATTATGTGTGATTTGTTTATGTTTAATTTGGCCCCACTCCCTTTACCAAATTGTGTAAATGTATGGAGTATCTTTGTGATGGATGTTTTGTTGGTGGGGAAGAAAACGGTGTCGTCTGCGTATGCAAGCAACTTCCGCTCTCCTCCGCCTGGTATAAATGTGCCTGTGATGTTGGTGTCTTGTCTGATTGCTTCTAGTAGTGGTTCTAAAACCAGTACATATAGGAGCGGCGACAGAGGACATCCTTGTCTCACCGATCTTGTGAGCCGGAACCCTGCAGTGAGTGTATGGTTAACCAACACCTTACTCTCAGGATTCCGGAACAAGATCTCTATCCACCTCCTAAAGTATATTCCTAAGTTGCATTGTGTTAATGTCTTGTGTAGATAAGGGTGGGAGATTATGTCAAAGGCCTTCTCCTGGTATAAGGACAAAAGAGAGGCTTGACAGTCTTTCTCCTGTGTGTATGTGATGATGTCTCTAATGAAATGTGTGTGTTGGTGTATGTTTCTATGTGGTACTCCGTTCAGGGTGTATAAGCTTTGGCATGTAGGGTCTAAGTTCCTGGGTCAGTGCTTTGGTAAGTATTTTATAGTCTGTGTTCAGTAGTGATATTGGTCTATAATTTTTCATGTGTGTTTTGTCTGTATTGTTTTTGGGTATGAGTGCGATGTAAGACATGTTGCAGCTATCTGGTAGTTGTTGTTTATCAAAGGCGTCTTGATAGACTTTAAGAAGAAGACCACCTAAGATAGGCAAGAAGTGTTGGTAGAATTCTATCGTTAAACCGTCCGGCCCTGGTGCCTTGTCCTTGTTCACTTTGCTGAGTGCGTGTGTTATGTCAGCCAGTGTTAGTTCTGTGTCTAGTCTGTCTCTGTCTTCATCTGACAGCTTTTTACTATATTGTAGAAAATTGTCGTGTGTCTATTGTCTGTGCTGTAAACAGTTGAGTGTAGTATTGATTGAATGCTTCTGTTATTTGTGCTGGTTCTGTTTGCATATTGCCTTGCATGTCTACTATTTTGCCTATTTGTCTTCTACACTGTATATTTAGGTCAATTGTCATATATTGTTTATTGAGGGTCTCTTGTATGATTGTGTTGAGCTTTGTTCTCAGGAGAGCACCCAGATATCTGTGTTGTTGGTGCTGATCTAGCTGTTCCTCCAGTGTGTGCAAATGTGGTGCATTGCTGTCTGTTTTGTCAGCTGTATGGCTGTTTGTATAAGTCGTTCCTGCCTTAATCTGTCTTTGTGTATGATGGATGCTAGTTGCTGTGTTTTGCTTCGTATTGTATTTTTCAGTAAGTCCCAGTATTGTCTGATGTTATCAGTCGGTATGTGGTCGGTGTATGTGTGTAAAAGTTGTGTCATGTATTTTACGTATTTTGCATGTTTAAGAAGTGTGGTGTTAAATTTTCAATGTGGTGAACGTTTAAATGTTTGTGTGTTTTTGTTGCTTAAACTTATGTGTGCTAATATGACTTTATGGTCTGTGTACTGTAATGTCTCTTGTAGGTGTCGAGTGTTTATTATGTGGTGTGTTGCGGGTATGTATATCCTATCTAATCTTCCCGTGTGGTGTATTTGATCTGTGTGGGTTATTTCTCGCTTATTTGGATGTTTGTGTCTATTAAGGTGTGTGTGTCTAAAATGTTTTGCAATGTCTCTAACTGGGTTGTGCCTTCTCTGTTCATTCTCCTCACCTGTGTCTTCATTTCTCCGCCTATTATATCTAGTGCCTGTAATACACAGTTGAAATCTCCACAGAGTATGATGTTCAATCCTCTGTATGTATGTGTGAGTAGTGTGTCAAGTTCTTCATAGAATTGTGGTTGGTGGTTATAATTTGGTGGTGCATGAATGTTGACAATGGTATATGTGTGTGAAATGTTACTTATTTGTGTTATTATAGCAGAGTAGCAGGGGGACCAAAGGCTGTGTCGTATAGCAGAGCGGCAGGAGAGCCAAAGGCTGTGTCGTGTAGAAGAGCGTGGAGGTGCATCATTTCTCAAAGTCAACTCTTAACTCAACTGATGTGAAGAAAAAGTCCGCTAGCATCTAAATTTTGTTTTGTTTATTAAGCCAAAAGGGTAGTGTTCCAATATGTTGTACAACGTTGGCATACACATGTCCACAGGTTTACAAAAGGCAATATCATCTTAATTCCAAGATTAAACATCTTTAACACCAGATGGAACCAATTGTGCTTTCTCTCTTGGTAACTAACTGGTTACTCCTACGACACGCTTAGTGCCAACCCAACATCACGGTGCTCACCCGTGCACTGCTAACCAACTACTCTTTACGTTGCGCATCAGCTAGCCCTATAATGCCATACAACCACTATAACAGGTCACACTGTTATATTATGTTGATTCTACCCTGGCTATCCCGATTTGTGTTGAGTATGTTCCACCTATCTGATGTTTGTAGTATGGCTGTCCCAGACCCTATGTTGTGGACCGCCAAACTGAAAAATGCATGTCTCAGTCCAATTGTGTTGTAATTTGTGCGTCATGTGTATCTGAATGTATATTTTTCTCTTGTAGTAGGATGAAATCTGGTTTGCATTTGTGTATAAGTGTGCAAATGTGTTGTTGTTTTGTACGTATACCTGCTATATTTAAACATATTATTTTGATGTCGTCACCCATCCCAGTATCAAAAAATAAATTGTTGAGTATAAACTGACAATAATAATAAGATAATTTTTTCTTCAAAAACAATGGTTGTATGTAGCTGTTTAGTGTGTTTTTGTTGTTTCCGGATTCTCTTCGTCGTCTCCGTCGGTGGTGATAAATAATGTTCATAAAGATGTGTTGTCGTCTTTCTTTGTGGTCTGCTTTTGTCCGTTTGTTTTTTCTGTGGGGAGGTCTTGTTTGTTTACTTTCTTTGGTGTCGCTATGGGAGACTCTTCCTCACAATCACTGTTTTCTGTGTTTTTCCATCTTCTATTGCACTTGTTATGTGTGACTTCCTTGAAACCTTCTGTCGTATCTGCCTCTTTGTTGTTTCTAAAGGAGGCTTCCTCTTCCTTTTGGTCTTTCTTCTTGGTCGAGGTCGTTGGCGGATCTGGGTTTGGGGTCGTAGTTTGTTTCGATTTTGCCTGGGTGGGCGGGGCAGGCTGGGTGGGTTGTCTTGGCAGAGCTGGAAACTCATCTAGGTTGTTTATGGTTGGTGTTGGCTTTGTTGACTTAGTTAAGACATTTATTAGACCAATGTGAATGTTGTCCGCACGTCAGGCAGACTGTCTTCCACCCTGGTATGGTCACCAGGATTCTACGATTTCGAATTTTCTGCCCTCCTTTTGCTGTTATATTGACATAGTATGGTTTGCCCTTCTTTAGGATGTACCAAGGCTCCCCATTTCCCAGCTGAGTTTTTAATTCTGAAAACCACGGGCTCAGGGTTGCCTGTTATTTCTTTCACTATTGTCTTCAATACCGTTCGCGAACCAATCAATAACATACTTACATACAGACATTGCATATTATATATATATATATATATATATATATATATATATATATATATATATATATATATATATATATATATATATATATATATATATATAGCCGGCTCCCTGGCCGAGGGGTTAGCAGCTTTCTCCGTTAACCCCGAATACTCTCGAGGTTGACGTGAGCGCGGTGAGAATTAGAAGTGGTTCAAATCGCGCCAGTGACTTATGAGAGTATGGAGCCGGTCGCTCAGAAAGTCGTGGCGTGCTGATGAGCGTAATCTAGCCTAGGAATCAACATACAGCTGAAAGATGCTGGTGTTGACCGCAATATCCTGAAACAGGATGGAAACGGGGGGAAAAAAATCCTCCTCTGATGGATGCAAGCCCTGGGAAGGGCTTAGGTGACCTGAATGATCATGCTTGCTATGCTTTGTATCCTCAATCTGTGTTCTCTCTTATTTGGTTTTTAACCCTAAACCCATGTGTTTTGTCGATTATTATCTGGTGTTTTATCCTCAATATGTGTGTTTTTCTCTCTTATTATCTGGGTTTTAACCCTCATTCCATGTGCTTTGTCCCTTATTATATGCCTGGTAAGCCCTTATTATCTGCTCTGGTTTTGATTCAACTACAGCTCAGGGAGTTTAGCATATTCAGTATGACTATATATTTGGTATGGCAGAAATTATTAGTGTACAAGTGACAACCACCTTTCCGGAGGTCAGCTGGCTGAATGGATGAGCACTCGTTCTTAAACATCCGGTGTGCTGATGTCAGGTAGTGAGTTCAACCACTACACCTGTCAGCTGGTCTAAGATCTTGACTTCTCTTCCTTGACTTTGAAACGTAAATTATAAATACCTCAGAAGTCAGAGTGGGTTCATCTGATGGCGAGGAACACTGGTAATAAGGAAAGCTAATCCACAAGCAAAAATAATTCCAGTGCTACTAGAAGTAGTAGCACATGTAAGCACTATGCTTCAGTTTAAAGCAAGTGAACGTAAAAAACAAAACAAAAACTTCCTCCGTGGACACCCTTGGATAAGGATTACCAGTGTAACACCTCAAACAGGGTTATGCAAAACCATGGCAGGTGATGGATGGAGCTTGGGAGCTGCCAACAGGTAGTAGTTGTTGGTTGTTGTCTCAAGTTTCACGACGGTAGGCAGAGGATCTCTTTATAGAGACAAAAAAAAAAGGTGGTCCTAGTATGGTCAATGCCAGGAAGCAATCAATGTCAAGAAAGCGATGGCATGCATTCTCTCATCATCCAGTGCCGTGCTGACTGGCGTAGGCGTTCATGACTCTCCACAGATCTCGGTCTTTGGTTTTCTGGATCAACTCTGCCGTTGATATTCCTCCATGCCACTGTCGCAATCCATCCAGCATCATTTCTCGTAGTCTGCCTCTGCCTCTCTTCCCCTCGATCTTTCCAGTTGTCACGATGTTCTCCAGCGCCTCTCTTCTCATCACATGACCAAAAAAAAGCTGTTTGTCTCTTTCTTATTGCTGTACATAATGTTCTAGTTTCGCCAGTCTCTTTAAGGCATTCGTCGTTAGTTACTTTGGCAGTCCAATGAATTTGCAACATTCGTTTAAAGAACTACATCTCTGTTACTTCCAATCTCTTATCAATACATTCTCTACAGACAGAAATAAATATCTTAGCAGCATAATTAAGACATATACTAAAGAAGTTAGAATGAGATGTGCCATAGCATACAGAGGCTAAATAGCATGCAGAACAAATGGCCCAACAGAGACTAATAAGTTACAAGTTTATGAACATGCACATTTCCTGTTTGGTTGTGAATTGTATACCATTTGACAATCATTAAAAATACATCAACACCTTTGAACTTAAATGCAACTATAAAAATATGGGCCTACCACCAGATCCTCAATGCACCCAAGTGCCAATACTTGACCTCTTTACTCACGGGAACATGTTCCAAATTGATCTTTTGGTAGAACAAATGTGGGAGGTATAAACTAAGCAGGAGAGTGCATGTGACAAATATTTTATTCTGTGTGTTTGTTCTCAACTATTACAGACAGACAATACCATCTTGACTTCTTGTATTTGTTCTGTCATGTTTACACCAACAGACGAGCTCCAGTCATGTGACAAATATTTTATTCTGTGTGTTTGTTCTCAAGTATTACAGACAGACAATACCATCTTGACTTCTTGTATTTGTTCTGTCATGTTTACACCAACAGACGAGCCCCAGTCATGTGACAGCAGTCTTCTGGAGCTCCTCTCCTTTATAGCCTTGAATGCTGTGCCATCTCACTGAGCCAGCATTCTCCGCTTTACTGAATATAAATCTCTTCTTACTGCCAGTAACATCATCTTACACTATTTTTCTTTCTTTCTTTTTGTTTAATTGGTATTGGCGAAGGATCACTTGAATTATTATTATTCTTCTTTTATTTGTTAGAAATGTGTCTATATCTGCAATGCTGTCTCTTGTATGAACTTCTCTGTGTCACTCTAATTGTACAGGGGTGCTTTCGTAAGCATTCTAGTCTCTACCAGCTTGGGAGAAAAGCCTGGCCAAGCACGTCGATGCGATCTTTGAGGACAATGAGAGGAGACATTACACCCAACTCCTCATGGGGATAATGAAAAGATACTTTGAGACGACTGCTGCATTAGATGACTGAGTACATATAGGATTATGATAACATAACATCTAGCCTTATCCTAAATCACACAAGGAGAATTGCAGCACAGCGCACAATCATATAGCACCATCGGGAATCCACAAATATGATTATGTTTGTGCTAGGCTATGCTTCGGCAGATGGAAGAATGCACACACACACACACACACACAAACACACACCATATTCCACTGACAAGCATCAGATGATAGGTCTTCATTTCTGTGCTAGGCAAGATATTTATTAATTCTGATTCATGTTTGATTTTGTGGTTGGCAGCAAGTAATATCCACAAATGCTCTTGCAATAGTTGGTTACATGGGTTTTAGCCTCGACTTTGTTACTGCCAGAAATCTGGCCACACCACGTTCAAAGTTATATACAGCAAACAAATTCATTCTACAGAAAAGGGGAATTAATGGCACTCGCTTCTTGACCTCAAGGACCTCACACAGGCAACCAAAGTCCCGTACAAAATGAGAAGTGCCAGCAGGACGAACATGAACCCCAGCGGACCCACCCCAAGCAGGTAGGATACCACTAGATACATAATGCCAATGTGGACCATGGTGTGGTAGCTGGCCAGGAAGCGGAGTGATATCCTAGCCTGGTGTGACCTCGTTAACTCCGCGGCTTTCTTGGATATTGGGGACCTCATCTTTCGCTGCATCTCTTCAGGAGCAGACGGAGAAATGAGGAACACACGGGCAAAGTGTCCAATGAAATCCTGTCGCTGGTAGAAGGTGTTAAATTCTGTAGTGAACTGAAATAGGAAACAATTATATATGTGAAGTTAATGTATAATTATATGATAAATGTAGAGACTACATATACTGTTATATATGTGAAGTTTATGTATAATAATATGATAAATGTAGAGACTCTTACATGTACTGTTATATATGTGAAGTTTATGTATAATAATATGATAAATGTAGAGACTCTTACATGTACTGTTATATGTGTGAAGTTTATGTATAATAATATGAATGTAGGGACTCTACATGTTCTGTTACTGTTACAGCTGGCACTATGTCTACATGTACTGTTACCATCTCTACATTTGCTATTACAAGTGCTACTGCTGTTAATGTTATTATACATACATTTACTATTACTTCTGCTGCCATTATATGTTTACATTTAACATACTACTACTGCTGCTAAATTTACATATATCTACATTTACTATTACTGTTACTATCTCTGCATTTGCTGCTACTAGTATGTCTACATTTACTATTACTGTTACTATCTCTGCATTTGCTGCTACTAGTATGTCTACATTTACTATTACTGTTACTATCTCTGCATTTGCTGCTACTAGTATGTCTACATTTACTATTACTGTTACTATCTCTGCATTTGCTGCTACTAGTATGTCTACATTTACTATTACTGTTACTATCTCTGCATTTGCTGCTACTAGTATGTCTACATTTACTATTACTGTTACTATCTCTGCATTTGCTGCTACTAGTATGTCTACATTTACTATTACTGTTACTATCTCTGCATTTGCTGCTACTAGTATGTCTACATTTACTATTACTGTTACTATCTCTGCATTTGCTGCTACTAGTATGTCTACATTTACTATTACAACTGCTACTTTGTCTACATTTGCTACTGTATGTCTTCTTCCTCCTCCTCCTGCTGTTACTACTACCATGTCTACATTTGCTATTGCCACTAGTACTAGTATGTGTACTGTTACTACTAGTACTACTATGTCTACATTTACTATTGCCACTAGTACTAGTATGTGTACTGTTACTACTACGATGTCTACATTTACTATTGCCACTAGTACTAGTATGTGTACTGTTACTACTACGATGTCTACATTTACTATTGCCACTAGTACTAGTATGTGTACTGTTACTACTACGATGTCTACATTTACTATTGCCACTAGTACTAGTATGTGTACTGTTACTACTACGATGTCTACATTTACTATTGCCACTAGTACTAGTATGTGTACTGTTACTACTACGATGTCTACATTTACTATTGCCACTAGTACTAGTATGTGTACTGTTACTACTACGATGTCTACATTTACTATTGCCACTAGTACTAGTATGTGTACTGTTACTACTACGATGTCTACATTTACTATTGCCACTAGTACTAGTATGTGTACTGTTACTACTACCATGTCTACATTTACTATTGCCACTAGTACTAGTATGTGTACTGTTACTACTAGTACTACCATGTCTACATTTACTATTGCCACTAGTACTAGTATGTGTACTGTTACTACTAGTACTACCATGTCTACATTTACTATTGCCACTAGTACTAGTATGTGTACTGTTACTACTACGATGTCTACATTTACTATTGCCACTAGTACTAGTATGTGTACTGTTACTACTAGTACTACCATGTCTACATTTACTATTGCCACTAGTACTAGTATGTGTACTGTTACTACTACGATGTCTACATTTACTATTGCCACTAGTACTAGTATGTGTACTGTTACTACTACGATGTCTACATTTACTATTGCCACTAGTACTAGTATGTGTACTGTTACTACTAGTACTACCATGTCTACATTTACTATTGCCACTAGTACTAGTATGTGTACTGTTACTACTAGTACTACCATGTCTACATTTACTATTGCCACTAGTACTAGTATGTGTACTGTTACTAGTACTACCATGTCTACATTTACTATTGCCACTAGTACTAGTATGTGTACTGTTACTCTAGTACTACATGTCTACATTACTATTGCCACTAGTACTAGTATGTGTACTGTTACTACTACGATGTCTACATTTACTATTGCCACTAGTACTAGTATGTGTTACTGTTACTACTACGATGTCTACATTTACTATTGCCACTAGTACTAGTATGTGTACTGTTACTACTACGATGTCTACATTTACTATTGCCACTAGTACTAGTATGTGTACTGTTACTACTCCGATGTCTACATTTACTATTGCCACTAGTACTAGTATGTGTAACTGTTTACTACTACGATGTCTACATTTACTATTGCCACTAGTACTAGTATGTGTACTGTTACTACTAGTACTACCATGTCTACATTTACTATTGCACTAGTACTAGTATGTGTACTGTTACTACTAGTACTACCATGTCTACATTTACTATTGCCACTAGTACTAGTATGTGTACTGTTACTACTACGATGTCTACATTTACTATTGCCACTAGTACTAGTATGTGTACTGTTACTACTCAGTATACCTGTCTACATTTACTATTGCCACTAGTACTAGTATGTGTACTGTTACTACTACCGATGTCTACATTTACTATTGCCACTAGTACTAGTATGTGTACTGTTACTACTACGATGTCTACCTTTACTATTGCAACTAGTACTAGTAATGTGTACTGTACTACTACGATGTCTACATTTTAGCTATGCAATGGTACTAGTATGTGTACTGTTACTACTACGATGTCTACATTTAACTATTGCCACTAGTACTAAGTATGGTGTACTGTTACTACTACGATGTCTACATTTACTATTGCCACTAGTACTAGTATGGTGTACTGTTACTACTACGATGTCTACATTTACTATTGCCAACTAGTACTAGTATGTGTACTGTTACTACTACGATGTCTAACATTTACTATTGCCACTAGAGTACTAGTAATGTGTACTGTTACTACTACGATGTCTACATTTACTATTGCCACTAGTACTAGTATGTGTACTGTTACTACTATGATGGTCTACATTTACTATTGCAACTAGTACTAGTATGTGTACTGTTACTACTGATCGATGTTCTAACATTTACTTTGCCACTAGTACTAGTATGTGTACTGTTACTATCTACGATGTCTACATTTACTATTGCCACTAGTACTAGTATGTGTACTGTTACTACTACGATGTCTACATTTACTAATTGCCACTAGTACTAGTATGTGTACTGTTACTACTACGATGTCTACATTTACTATTGCCACTAGTACTAGTATGTGTACTGTTACTACTACGATGTCTACATTTACTATTGCCACTAGTACTAGTATGTGTACTGTTACTACTATGATGTCTACATTTACTATTGCCACTAGTACTAGTATGTGTACTGTTACTACTACGATGTCTACATTTACTATTGCCACTAGTACTAGTATGTGTACTGTTACTACTACGATGTCTACATTTACTATTGCCACTAGTACTAGTATGTGTACTGTTACTACTAATGCTACTATTTCTACATTTACTACTGCTGCTGCAATAACAACTCTCACTACCATAAGAAAGAACAGGCAAAGAAAATAATACTCACGTATGAATTGATGAATGAGCAGAAATAAAACAGGATTCGAACCAGTGTGGTGTTCTCATAACTTCTCACCGGCAGCAGGTCGGGATCTCCCACATAGAAGCTACTGAACCTCTTCTCACGGTTGATCAACTGTTGACAGAAATTAAGCGTTCCATCATCAACAGGGATGTCGAGGACACCAATGTGCTAGGGTCAAGATTTACACTGACCAAGACCTTCTTTTGACAATTATGTGTAAATTCGAAACCCAGATACAGGTGATTTGGCAGCAGACGGCCATATGTTGGTTTTCACACAATGGTATGAGTGCTAGATGTTCAAAAATCAATGGCAAACTATTGAACGTAACCTTGCCAGGAGATCACAAAGAGCCAAACAAAAAATATGCTGAGGTTGACTGCGATGTGTAAATTGTATACGGGAAAGACAAAGATAATGAGACTAAATCATGCAAATGATAATCCCTCCATAGATGAAACCTCATTTCAAGCTGTGGAGTGTGTGTGTGTGTGTGTGTGTGTCTCTCTCTCTCTCTATCACACACAATCAACCCCAACCCCAGGGTGATGTACAGGGCAAGTGTACATTTAGTAGGTTGTCATTGCTTAGGGTTGTCTGACCCTAAGTGTATTAAACCGCACAGTTTCTATTACACACCTAGTTAGGTAGAAATACTGACAACGATGGAGGGACATATGGAGATGTCATCACGAGGAGTTTTCATATCACTAGTAAATTCTATTATACACTTAGTTAGGTAGAAATATTGACCAGATGGGGGGAGAGATGAAGATGTCAGCATAAGGAGTTTTCATCTCATCTTCTTTACCTACCTGGTTCAGGTGAATATAAATTGTAAGTGGAGATTAAAAAGGATT
>JACEFZ010017264.1:0-14297 GCA_014155875.1 Cepaea nemoralis
TATCCTCTGTAGCAGTTATATTCACAGGCGCACATGTGATCTTCAACATATACACACACACACACTAGCTGACCCGGCCCGGCTTCGCCCAGTCCCTGGCGGGGATCTATCTATCTATCTATCTATCTATCTATCTATCTATCTATCTATCTATCTATCTATCTATCTATCTATCTATCTATCTATCTATAGGATATATATATATATATATATTATATATATATATATATATATATATATATATATTATAATATATATATATATATATATGCCATATATATTATCGATCTACCTTTACATCTTTCGTCGTCCTGCGAGCTATTTGCAGACGACTGTACAGTGTACACAAATGCTGAAAACTGTATTTTATTGGAGTCGTCTTTACAACAAGAATTAAATAATGTAGTTAGGTGGAGCTATTTCAAACCGTATGCAAATTAACATCACTAAAACAAAAATCAATGTTACTAACAACCAGACAAAGACTTCAAACTCTAGCTCACACACATCACTTCAACTTCACATCGATAACATGCCAGTAGAAAGTGTAATTGAGCACAAAACATTAGGCATAATCATTGATAGAAACCTAAAACTTTAATTCCCACGTTCAGTGCTTATTAAACAAACAGCGAAAAAGGTCTACCAACTCGCCAAATTAAAAACTTCCTTGATGAGGACACAAGGAAACTATTCTATACTTCTCATATACAGACACACTTTGACTACTGCTCTACAATCTGGGACGGTTGTTCTAATTCAAACACCAAGCGACTTTACTCACTCCAGAAACGGGCCATGAGTCTAATTATAACAAACATTTATCTGACAATCCTAGCCTGTATAAACGCCTTCAGTTACTACCACTCCGCAAACGCCTGCTTTTCAATAAAGCTAAACTAATTCACAAAATCCTGCATCGGAATGCCCCAAATTACCTTTGGCCATTGTTTAAATATAATGCTAGACACAGTAAACGTTTAAATATATTACACATTCCGAAGCCTAGGATTGACTTATACAAAACAAGCTTAACGTACTCCGCAGCTCAGCTGTGGAACAATCTTCCACAAGAAATCAAAGACATCACCAATCCCTGTTCATATAATCGCAAATTACTCGAACACTACCTCAGTACGGATTATCTTCCCCCTTAATAATAGAGATAATAATAATAATAATAACAAAACCCTAGTACAACAGCCAGTCCCCTTTTGGTAGGCCAGTATATTCCACATGGCTAATAACAAGTGTCAGACCATTATCTAATTTTACTGTGTCATGTAGTTTTGATGTTCGCATTTTGCCCATGCCTTTATAATGCATATCTTTTATATTGTTGCTGTTCTCTGTTAGCCTTGAATGATGTGTGAATGAAATAATGTATGAAAGAGAGTGATAGAAGGCAGAATGTTAGACGGGCCTGCGTGCCAAATTCTTAACCCTTTGAAAATAAAGTTTGTTTGTTCTATCTATCTATCTATCTATCTATCTATCTATCTATCTATCTATCTATCTATCTATCTATCTATCTATCTATCTATCTATCTATCTATCTATCTATCTATCTATCTATCTATCTATCTATCTATCTATCTATCTATCTATCTATCTATCTATCTATCTATCTATCTATCTATCTATCTATCTATCTATCTATCTATCTATCTATCTATCTATCTATCTGTCTATCTGTCTATCTATCTATCTGTCTATCTGTCTATCTGTCTATCTATCTATCTATCTATCTATCTATCTATCTATCTATCTATCTATCTATCTATCTATCTATCTATCTATCTATCTATCTATCTATCTATCTATCTATCTATCTATCTATCTATCTATCTATCTATCTATCTATCTATCTATCTATCTATCTATCTATCTATCTATCTATCTGTCTATCTATCTATCTATTAATAATAGATAGACTATATGTGGGAGTTTGATCATAATAGTAGGTTGGGGGATGGGGGGATGTGTGTGTGTGTGTGTGGGTGGATTCGTGATGTGTGTGGGTGGGTTCAGGATGTGTGGAAGGGCGGGGTGGGATTGTGTGGGTGTGTGGGGTAATTTTGTGTGTGGGTACGTGCGGGATGTATGGGTTGGTGGGGAGATGTGTGTGTGGGTGGGGATGTGTTTGGCTAGGTGGTTGTGGGTGAGTGGGTGGAGGAGGATATGTGGGTCGATGATTGATGGTGGATTATGGGATGGGTGGGGATATATGTATGGGTAGGGAGATGTGGGTGTGGGGATATGTGGTGGGTGGGAGATGTGTGCAGGTGGGGGTGGTTGTGGGTTTGGGGATGTGTGAATGGGTGAGGGATGTATATGGGTGTGGGATGTTTGGGTGGATGGGTGGGGAGTGTGTGTGGGTGAGAGATGTGTGGGTGAATGTGTGTGGGGGATGTGTGTGGGTTGGGGGAGGGGTGCGTGATGGGTGTGGGTGATAGATTTGGGGATGTGTGTGTGGGTGGGGCATATGTCTGGCTGGGTGGGTGTGTGTGTGTGGCTGGATGGAGAATGTATGTATGGGTAATGAGGGTGATTGTAGTTTGGGGATGTGTGGATGGGTAGGAGATTGTGAGGAGATGTGTGTGTGGGTGAGGGATGTGTCTTTGGGATGTGTGTGGGTGTGGTGTTGTGTAAGAGGGAAGCTGGGTGTGGATAAAGGATGTGTGTGTGGGTGGGGGTGTGGTTGGGTGTGCGGGTGGGTGAAGGATGTGTGTGAGGGTGGGGGATGTGTGTTTAGATGGGTGGTTGGGGTGTATGAGTGTGGGTTAGTAGATAGGAGATGTATTGTAGCAGAATGAATATCATATTAGTATTAGCTTAATGGGTGCAAGACTACAGCACGCTTGAGCATCCATATAGAACAGTAAGGAAGGATGCTCAAGTCGTGACGTAGCTTGTTGTGGGTAGTTACCACTGTGATCTGAACATGTCAACATCCTTGGTATTCTGAGATCATCATACAACATACTTTATAATTGTGGACTTATTATAAATAAAACCCTTGTGAAAATATCATCGGGACTTTGTGTAGATATTTCGTCTAACCGTTTACTCTACAACAGAGTAAAAATGGTGCCGCTCAACCAGGATTTGGACTTAGATGTCGCGGACACAATGCAGAAGTACTAACAAAAGACGCAGCACAACGAAGAACTTTCAGTGAACGCTTTTTCTCGGCTTGCTGCGACGACAACAATGTATGAAGTTACCAAGTAAATTTAAATCGTATCAAAAGCAATGCTCAAAGGATGATCCAGACCACACCACCTTACGAAAGTGTGTAACTTGAAATAGAATCACCACAAAGCGTTTTTTTTCGGCTACTCGATTGGAGCGCCGCCATATATAGTTGAACGAACTAATAGATCTTAACATAATAAGCTGTTTATCAAGATCGGAAGCTGTTTGTCATCATGGACTGGAATGACCTGACTGTCGTCTCTATGATGTGAGTTTTATTCCACCGTTATCGCAGCCGTTGGTTGACCTTGCTTGTCTGAAGGTCACTGACTTACTTGAACTGCCCAAGATCGAAATTTTTCAACTTTCAAAAGTAAAACAGCTACAACCAACTTAGAAAATACAGATTTTCGAGATGTCAAGAAGAAGGCGAATTACTTGCCTTGGTCTTTTTGGATACGGGAAGGCATAGTGGGTTGCCGACCTGTTGAAAAAGAGAACCTACTGTAATCGCTTCTCTTAAACTGTTTCAAGTCGACGCCTTGAAGAGCCCTGTTAGGGTGAAAAAAAAACGCAAATCTGGTAGGGGCCCGACCAGGGGCTGAAAGTGAAAGTAACGAAACCTGAGACGCTGGAAGAAGGATATCACTGAAGTCACGTTTGGATGGCTACTAAATAATGCGAACTCCAGACGTTTGAGTTATACATGAACCGTGACAAGGGATATTTTTAAAGAACGTACGTGAATTCACGCTTCTCTTGGATCAAGGAAAGACACGCTTGACGGTAATTAATTAGAGTATAACTGCTAGGAGAACATTTTTAATGTGATTTTAATAAGATCATTTAGATAAATTGTTATAAATGTGAATTTGCTTGTATAAGTGTATAGTGAGATATTTCAGCATGGCGGAAGAGCAGGGTATGGCAACAGGCGGAACCATCACAGCACAGTAGAGAAACGGGCAAAATTGAAAATTATTTCAGCTAAGCTCAAGACGAGTTTTTTTTTCAGGTAACAAGAAATATACAGAGGGACAAGTAGGCATATTATTTTAAGCTTGATAGAAATTACAAAGTAATTAATATGAATTACCTACATATGGAACTAAAAAGTATTAGTACATGGTTGAGAGAGTTAAAAGTGGCAGTTAATGAAGTAGAAAATTTTGTAGAAACGTTGCAGAACAGAACGACTAGACAAGAGCCTTATAGATTTATGGTAGACTGCAATAGAGTAGGAAAGAATAACAGGAGACAGCCACTACTTAATAAAAACAGAAGACAATATGGTTCTGATTATGCGGTTAGTTATGACGAACCAAGGCCTGATGGTTATAGGGTAAAAGACGGTGAGAACAGACGTAATGGTGAAGGGTCGGACTGGTATAGGTGTTATAGATACAAGAATGGTCCTGAGAGAGACCTTTCCAATAAATTATGGAAATGGCCATCTCATAGCAAGACTGCTAGGAAAAAAACGTGACGACTGGTTTGAACAAAGACGGAGGACAGTATCTGAGGTCAGGGTCAAAGAACAGAGTAGAAAACGTAAGTAAGAATTCAACTACTAAGCTGGTTGCAAATCTGACTCTTAGACAAGAAAAGAAGAAAATAGACCAAGATACTCAGACACAGGTGATCGAAGTGGTAGAACAGAACACACAAACACAGATTGATACAATAGAGAAAAAGGTCCAGGTACAACCAACCAGCAAGATAATAAAGGGAAGTCAAACCGAGTTAGTAGAGACTCAGTCAAAACCAACTCACTTGACTAAGGGAGACACGATTGAAATTGAGAAAGATAAACAGACGAGAACCAAAGACTGAAAAGAGACCAAAGAGGAAAAGTATTGGGGAAAGAAATATTAACAGTCTGATGGTCAATAACGGTACGACGAATGGTATGTCAAGTTCCTCAGGTATAGACATTAAATTAATCCCTAAATGGTGTAGGAATGTTAGGTGTGAGAGTTCAAGTTATGGAGAGAATATGTCAGGTAAAGATATGGGAGTTGTACAGAAGCAGAGCATGAGGAATAGAAGTAAGAAGAAAGTCAGACGTTCTAAAGCCGACTATGAGAATAGGATCGACGTGTCTGCAGTAAACTACTACTATGAGTCTGATGAAGGAACTATTATCAGTGTGTCATCTGAAGACGAGATGGGGAGATGTAAACGTTATGTAAGGTATACAGGAAAACAGTGAGCAAACCGACGCAAATAAAGGAAATAGAAAGAAAGCATTTAAGAATAATAATAATAGACAGATAGCAGAAAATTATTCCTCGGCAACAGAAAATAACATAAGAAAACTCAGAGAATTAAGACCTGAGTACTTTAACAACGGATTAACAATGGATAGTGAAGATGACATAATTGAAGAGAGACGCACATCAGTACTAAGAGACAATGAAATATTTGGCTTAGATGCGCTCTATGGCTGTTAAAATTCCTTGGGTGAGGAAGGACATATGGAATTGTTTTAGCTTATGAGAGGAATTGTGGTTTCAGCAGATACATATGAACTGTCCAAAATAGGCAGATGAATTTTTTTTGGTGTAGCATCACATGGTACAGGGTAGACAATAGTGTTGTTGAGAATAGGGAGGCACGGCAACTGATAGAATATTCTACGTGGATACGTATAAAGAATATCTTGTGTTTAATTGTAGTGTGGGGAGAGTAAATAATATAGAAATTGAAATGTCCCTTGTCCGGAATGGCTAGATAGAGAGTTGATCACGTTGAGTGATGTATAACTGGTGTGATTAAAGTAGAGTAGATTCAGCACAGAATTAGTAGAGAGAGAGATAAACTAAGTATGAATGCTCGTACTAGAAATGGTTCGACTCAGAGCTACGACATGACGTCAGAGATAGTTTCGTTTGCTGGTTTGAGAAGTAGGTATAGTATGCATTGGCAAAGGTGAACCGAGAGTGTCTGATGAGGAGATATAGGATTGAGGAGAATTGAGTATCCTGTGTAAAATAGCCAGTCGAGCGCGAGAGTATTAAGAGTAAAAGACTGTGGAAAGCTGATGCTTGAAGAATACGAAGTTCTTGGTGAGGGAGATGACGTAATTACCATGATGCTTGTGGAAAAAGAAGAGGTGATTAAATCTGAGAAAGTAGTTGTGTGGAGAAGTTTAGAATGATAGTTACGAGGTTAGTGACTCGTCGGAGTGAGGTTTGTTCTGAGAGATCGTTGATAGTGCTAGCTTAGTGTGTAAAAGAGATATAGTTTGCGAGAGATAATGTATAGGCTTCTGACCTTTGAAAAGGAGTGAATGATTGAGAAAAGTAGAAATAAGGAAAGCAGTGAATTGTGGAAGTCCTGTTGAGTAATTCGTCATGGTTATGCGTTGTCCGTACAGTGAAGTATAACTGTAGACAA
The DNA here is from genome assembly GCA_014155875.1 of Cepaea nemoralis. Taxonomy (NCBI): domain Eukaryota; kingdom Metazoa; phylum Mollusca; class Gastropoda; order Stylommatophora; family Helicidae; genus Cepaea; species Cepaea nemoralis. Next base: position 6,598 of record JACEFZ010017264.1, read on the forward strand.
ACAGGAGTTCGTCGCAGTGAGTGAAGTAGCAGTGAGGTTTTGAGACGCCGTCTAAGTGGAGTACATGGATAAAATGTTGTCAAGCGATTGGTAATAGTTACGCGTTTGATATATCTTGTGTCAAAGTGTGTGGAGGAGATCGACACGCTTAGACTGTGGTGAGTGATTGCTATAATGTTGAATTGACGTCTAAATTATTTTTTTCAAGTAATAGTATGGACACGTCAGGTTGTCGCGATGCTAGAGTAGTCGTGAGATGAGAGCGAGGGTGTGTATCACTGTCTGTGAAAACATAAAATACAAATGCCGTGTGAATATGCGAAGAGTGGCTGATGACTGAAAGGAGTGATGTCTTTTGGTGCGGAATGTCTGAAGTTAGACATAATTAATGAAATTGTATGACAGACTGACAGAAAGAGAGTTAACATTCTGAATGACGTTTCAGAAAACATGTTTAGTATTGTTGACAAGGACATGTCGAAGTATGAATGCCTGATACTGAGAAATGAGAAAAGTGAGGTCTGTTGTCAGTTATATGTGGTGTGATTTGCTGTTTCTGAAAGAGTCCCGATAAATAGGAGTAAGCAAGAGAAGGAGAGAGAGTAATTAGCTAAATGAACGTCGGAACATTATAAATAGAGTACTAGAGAACGTGTTCCGATAAGTGTGACTAGTCTGACTATCATCGCGGTGTGTGAACGAAGTTAAGAGAAAGTTGAGGATAGTTTAGAGTTGTTGTGTTAGAAAGTACTGATGCAGGAGAATGAAATATTATTTACGTCGGGTAGACGAGACACTTAAAATAATTGGAACTATATAATTATAAATTAAAAATTCTATAATTAGAACACTAATTAGAATTAGTAATTGACAAATATAGTAGGTAGATGTATTGGTGAGAGGTCTATAGTAAATAGACAAAAAATTTTGCTGGTCGTAGTAGGGTGGAGATACAGTAGTTAACGGTAATGATTAAGTAGTTGAAGAAATTCTTGGTACAAATCCAAGGGAAACAAATGGTATGCCGAGTCACAATTTCTCTTAGTAGATAGATGACTGGTAGAAGACATTAGGATAACCGTCACACTGGTAATAGATAAAATGAATTGACCTGTAGTTTACAGGGGTTGCTTAGATTTATATTCCAAATATTGTTATGTGTTAGGAGTTAGTTTTGTAAAAGATAGAATGTTGTGAGGGGAGATAATCAATGATTGACTTCCAGAAAAAGGTACGGTCATTTATTGAGAAATGATTTTGGTTGAGGGGAACAAGTATTGTTCCGCGCTATGATGATCGGTAGGTAACAGATATATATATATATATATATATATTATATATATATATATATATATATATATATATATATATATATATAATATATATATATATATATATATATATATATTGGGGTTAATGCTTAGCATTGACTTGTTTTGTTTTCTCTGTTATAAGAATAACGGAATAGGCATGACTTGTGTGAATAGATATGTGTTACATTGGTTCGTATAGGAGGCCAATGTTGCTTGGTCACTTTAAGTAGTTAATTCTATGTGAATTATTTTTTTGAAAACCTTCTCTTTAGCGAGAAGACAGTTGTTTTTATTGAATTTGAGCTTTCAATGCCTCATATATAATATATTTTTTTTTATTGACTTGGTTTTGTAGAATGATTGACATTTGATTTTAAAATTGAATTTGTTGAGTTTTATTAATAGATAAATAAGTTATTGTTAGTCCATAAAAGAGACTAACAATGGATAGGATGTATATTATATTATTCTGAAATATGTTTTTCTTTGAATGACTTGATACATTTATTTGATATGAGGGGAAAGATAAATAATTTAAAAAACCTGAGGGGGGGGGGGGGGGGGATATGATATTCTGTTGTAATTTTATTTCGTTTAAATCATGATCTAGGTTTAAATGTCTTGTCTGTTGAATAGTGGTTATTTTGTTTATAAATCAGTTAAGTTAAGTTTACTTCACAAATAGACACATTACCTTTGTGAATAATAAGTTCATGAGTATAGATTGCTGTGATAAGCAGCGTAGAAAGGTTGATGATATAGTAGCTATGAAATGTGAGAAACATATACCATACACAAGTAAAATGGTTATGGGGAAGTTAAAAATAAGAGCTACATTAAGTCAGCATTAATTGATTATATATGGATTGGACGCCATATTGGGGAAGAAAAAATTAATGTGAATAACGTATATAGCAGTGGGGTAAATGAGGGGAAAGTTTTGAACATAGTTTCCATGGGGTCAGAAGTGAACACAGAATTAGAGCCATAAGAGACACGAGATTGCTGGCTTATAGAAGAAGAAGTGGATAACGTGCTACGCCAGACAGTCTGAAGACAAATAGTAAAACATGAATTGAATCCATGTTTTTATGGATACAATAGAAAAGGGGGTAAGTACGTTAGTCAGGGTAGAGTGCTGTGGTCACAGAGAACATAGAGTAAATGATATGGGGGTCCGTGTTATATGGACTGTGATAGAATAACGTTGATTGCAAGCGGTCACAGAAATGATTTCAGTGGCAGTGGTATTGTTGCTGTTGATAACGGCATAAATTGAGGTTCAGGAGGAATGCTCATAATAAATGGACATTAGGGGGTTGCTGAAGTTTTCGGCGAGATTTAGAGGGAATTCTGAGTGAGGTTAGGTGATATGGAAAGAGGTCTTGAGGGATGATGGACCTTTTTGATTTGTGTAATGTCTGTAATATGTAGACATTTGGGAGTGAATAAAATTTTTGATGGTTGGTGCTTGATGCTGTAGATAGCAGCAGTAAACTGTTACCATAATAAGTGGTATAAGTGAACTGTAGAAGATATAATTGTTTTAGACTTTATTACATAAAGTCTCAAATGACATAGGGGGGTAAAGGTGTGTGTGATTTAGCTGAGTGTGGTTTTTGTGAGAAAGAGTTCTACTTCTTTGAATCTCCGGTGCGCACCGATTTTTTGTCTTCCTATCATATGCTAGTGTTCTCAGGTTGTTTGAAAGTAGAGAATTAGTAAGTAATGTTGGTAATGACAAAAGGGAGTTGGTATCAGAAGAGTACAGCGTTTAAATTTTTAAGCGGATTGCTTATGAAGAGAAGAAGAAGTATTTCAAAAAGGTAACCATATGTGTTATCATGTATTGTATAAAGTTGAGATTTAAATGTTATTGAGGATATGTAAATAATATATGTTATTTTTTTTGAAGGGCCAGAAACGAAGAGCAAATATTTACTTAAGATAGTTGGGGCTGAGAGAAATTATGAGAGGTAAGGAGAGAAGGTGTAGGATAAAGGGGTTAGGAATTAAGACTTTTGAAGAAGAAAAGTCTTTTAAAACACAGGGAGGTGTAGCAGAATGAATATCATATTAGTATTAGCTTAGGGGTGCAAGACTACAGCACGCTTGAGCATCCATATAGAACAGTAAGAAGGATGCTCAAGTCGTGACGTAGCGGGTTATTGGGTAGTTACCACTGGGATCTGAACATGTCAACATCCTTGGTATTCTGAGATCATCATACAACATACTTTATAATTGTGGACTTATTATAAATAAAACCCTTGTGAAAATATCATCGGGACTTTGTGTAGATATTTCGTCTAACCGTTTACTCTACAACAGTATGTGTTGATGAGTGGGTGAGGGATGTGTGGGTGTTAGTGGTTGAGGGATAAGTACGTGTGTCTATGGATGTGTGAGAGGATGAGTGTATGGGTTGGGGATGTGTGTGTGTGGGTTGTGTGTGCGTGGATGGGAGGTGTGTGTTTGTGAATGGGGGATGTGTTTGTGGGTGGGACGTGTGTGAGGGATGTGTGTATGGGTGGGGAGATTGTGCGTGGGTGGGGATGTATGTGTTTATGGATAGGGGTGTGTGGTTAAGGGATGTGTGGCTGGGGGATGGGTGGGTGGAAGATGTGTGGTTGGGTAGAGGATGTGTGGGTGGGTGATTGTATATGAGTAAGGGTGTGTGCTTAAGGGATGTTTGGTTGGGGGATGAATGGGTAGAGGATGTGTGGGTGGGTAGAGGATATGTGGGTGGGTGAGTGTATGTAGGTTAGAAGATGGTGAGAGATGTTTGTAGGGATGGGCTCGGCATCTGAGAGTGTGCTGGGAGAGATGGGAGACTATGTGGGTGGGTGCGGAATTTGTGTGTGGTTAGGTGCGAGACATGTGAGTTGACGGGGAGATGTGTGACTGAGGAATGTGTGTTTGGCTGGGTGGTTGCAGGTGTGTGGGTGGAGGAGGATATGTGGGTGAGTGATTGTTGGTGGGTAATGGGACGGGTAGAGGATATGTGAGTGGGTGGAGAGATGTGTGTAGGTGGGTGGATGTGTGTGGGTGGGAGATGTGTGGGTTGGGGAATGTATGTGTGCTTGGGGTGTGGGTGGATGGGATGTGTGGTGGGTGAGAGGTGTGTGCGGGTGGGGAGATGTGTAGGTGTAGGGATGTGGTGGATGGGAGGGGTCATATATCTATCTATCTATCTATCTATCTATCTATCTATCTATCTATCTATCTATCTATCTATTGTCTGTCTGTCTGTCTGTCTGCCTGCCTGCCTGTCTGTCTGTCTGTCTGTCTGTCTGTCTACTAAAACAAAGTCTATGTTAATAGGGACCAGGCAAAAACTTCACACTCTAAACTCGCAGAGAACTCTTCAGCTGCACATTGGCAGCACGCCTGTAGAAAGTGTCACCGAGCACACAGCACTGGCTGTTATCATAGATCAAAATCTAACCTTTAACTCACATGTTTATGCTCTAGTTAAACAAATAGCCAAAAAAGTATATCAACTTGCCAAAATTAAAAATTTCCTTGACGAAAACACAAGAAAGATATTCTATACTTCCCATATACAAACACATATTGATTACTGCTCCACAGTCCGGGATGGATGCTCCAAATCAATAACAAAACGCCTATATTCACTCCAGAAAAGGGCAGTGTGTTTAATTAATGGTGAAAAGCTTACCGACAATTCTAACCTACATAAACGTCTCCGGTTACTGCCACTCCACAAGCGCCTACTTTTTAATAAGGCCAAACTAATTCACAAAATCCCATTTCAAAATGCTCCAAGCTACCTTTGGCCATTGTTTAATTATAACGCTAGACATAGCGAACGACTAAATATACTTCATGTCCCTAAACCTAGGATATACTTATATAAAACAAGCTTAGCATACTCTGCCGCTCAGATGTGGAACAATCTTCCACAAGAAATCAAAGACACCACCAATCATTATACATACATTCGCAACCTGTTTGAACACTCCCTTAGTACAGACTACATACCCCCATAAACAATAACACAAAAAGACAATAATGGTAACTTATCTCAAACGACAACTAGCCAATAAACATTCCCTTACGTATGGCACGTTACACCCTCCTTAGGTATTTATAATGCCCATGTTAAACTGCCTCAATGAGTCATTTGTTATTGATTATTTTTAATGCGTTTTAATGCTATTGTTCTTTTGGTGTCAAAATTTGCTTCATAAGTGATGTTGAATGAAAGAATGTATGAGAGGAAATAGAGAAGAAGGGCAGAATGTCAGACGGGCCTGCGTGCCCAATTCTTAACACTTTGAAAATAAAAACTGTCGTTTCGTTTTATCTATCTATCTATCTATCTATCTATCTATCTATCTATCTATCTATCTATCTATCTATCTATCTATCTATCTATCTATCTATCTATCTATCTATCTATCTATCCATCCATCCAACTCCTATCTAAAATAGATGCATTATTTTTATGAAAACTTTAAAAATATAGATAGAATAGAAGAATAGATAGTTAGATTGATAGTAGAAAATATGATTGGAAGAGATCTATCTTCATTCAAATAACTAAAAAGGGCAACGCGAAAGTACTGAAAGTAAACTTACCAAGATATCACGAACAGCCAATAAATGGTGGGCGGTGGGTTGACTGCAGAGTACTGCAAAGGATATGCAACTAACATTCTCTCACAAAAATATTACCTTTTTCTACGAAGGAAAATCTTTATTTTCAAAGGGTTAAGAATTGGGCACGCAGGCCCGTCTGACATTATGCCCTTCTTCTCTATTTCCTCTCATACATTCTTTCATTCAACATCTCTTATGAAGCAATTCTTTGACAACAAAAGAACAATAATCATTAAAACGCAATAAAATAATCAATAATACATGACACGTTGTGGCAATGTTTAACATGGGCATCATAAATACCCAACGTGGGTTAACGTGCCATACATATGGGAATGTTTAAACAAAAATATTACATTACATAGAAGAAAAAAACACACATTAAATTTGATGTGGAAAAGAAAGAAAGAAGAGTAAAACATGCAATGTGCTGTCGAAGAGAAATAAAAAGAGTTAGAAAATTTTCACGTATTTAAAATAGATGCATTATTTTAATGAAAAGTTTGAAAATGTTTTAAGGATTTTATCACTATATTATAACGCATATGCCAGTAGATAACTGCAGATAAACATTTTATAAAACTTTGAGAAAAATGTAACAATTATTTAAATTACATAATATAGCAATGCTACTAAAAGTAATGTCCCTTGATATAACTTTTCTTAAGTTAAGTCCCCTTGCAATATTTTAATTAATGTAAATTTATTACGTAAATAGCTGTTTGTAAACTAACAAACTATGCCAGTTGGATGCCAGGAAATGAGAAGAACATCTGTAGAAAATTTCATCTCAATCGGATGGGGCGTTTGGGAACGCATAAAGGACACACAAGACACACACATTCTCTTATATATATATATATACTAGCTGACCCGGCCCGGCTTCGCCCAGGCCCTGGAGGGGATCTATCTGTCTGTCTGCTTGTTTGTCTGTCTGTCTGTCTGTCTGGCTGACCCGGCCCGGCTTCACCCAGTCCCAGGTGGGGAGCATCTAATTTAATTCATATACGTAGTCATATAACCTCTCCCGTTCCCGACTATCTGTTTGTCTGTCTGTCTGTCTGTCTGTCCCGGCCCAGCTTCACCCAGTCCCTGGTGGGGAGCATCTAATTTAATTCATATACGTAGTCATATAAGCTCTCCCGTTCCCGACTATCTGTTTGTCTGTCTGTCCCGGCCCGGCTTCACCCAGTCCCTGGTGGGGAGCATCTAATTTAATTCATATACGTAGTCATATAAGCTCTCCCCGTTCCCGACTGTCTGTCTGTCTATCTGTCTGTCTGACCCGGCCCGGCTTCACCCAGTCCCTGGTGGGGAGCATGTAATCTAATTCATATAAGTAGTCAAATAAGCTTCCGTTCCCGACTATCTGTCTATCTATCTGACCCGGCGTGGTTTCGCCCAGCTCCTGGCGCACAGTAACTTAAAGAATGTCCTTCCACACACCATTCAATGAAAAACTGTAGAAAAAGATGGGTTACAATGTTATGCATTATGAATAATTTTTATGAAAACTTTGAAAATTCCTTAAAGATTATATCATTATTTATTATAACTCATATGCCAGAAAAATAACTATAGACAAAGAGTTTAACAATAGTGCAAGTAAGTCCAACAATATGACTATAAAGTATATAGAAATGTTATTAAAAGTTATGCCCCTTGAAATAACTTTTCTAAGTGAAGTCCCCCCCCCGCCCTTTTTTAAAAAAAAAAATAAAAAAAAACCTTAAAAAAATACGGGGGGGAAATTTATTAAAA
>JACEFZ010017265.1:0-12023 GCA_014155875.1 Cepaea nemoralis
AAAAATATTTAAAATCCCCCCCTTTTAAAAAACCTTCCCCTACACCCCCAAAACCCCTTACAATTATCCAAAAAAACTTTGTTCCCCCCCTCACCCTACCCCCAAAACCCCTCCCCCAACACCCAAAATAACTTTACCTCACTCCTACCCCCCCCGCCTATTACAAAAATCCCCCAACTTTTACCCTCCCCTTTCCTACACCCCCATTTACCCCAAAATCACACCCTTGAAACTCACTCCTACACGCTATTACAACATCCACACTTGTACCTCACTCGTACACACAACTACAACATCCATACTTGTACCTCACTCCTACACGCTATTACAACATCCACACTTGTACCTCACTCCTACACGCTATTACAACATCCACACTTGTACCTCACTCCTACACACAACTACAACATTCACACTTGTACCTCACTCCTACACGCTATTACAACATCCACACTTGTACCTCACTTGTACACACAACTACAACATCCATACTTGTACCTCACTCCTACACACAACTACGACATCCATACTTGTACCTCACTCCTACACGCTATTACAACATCCACACTTGTACCTCACTCCTACACACAACTACAACATCCATACTTGTACCTCACTCCTACACGCTATTACAACATCCACACTTGTACCTCACTCGTACACACAACTACAACATCCATATTTGTACCTCACTCCTACACGCTATTACAACATCCACACTTGTACCTCACTCCTACACGCTATTACAACATCCACACTTGTACCTCACTCCTACACACAACTACAACATTCACACTTGTACCTCACTCCTACACGCTATTACAACATCCACACTTGTACCTCACTCGTACACACAACTACAACATCCATACTTGTACCTCACTCCTACACACAACTACGACATTCACATCTGTACCTCACTCCTACACACAACCACAACATCCACATCTGTACCACACTCATGCACGCAACTACAACATCCACACCTTTACCATACTCAAGCACACAACTACAACATCCATACCTGTACCACAACCCTGCAAGCTACTACAGCATCCCCACATACCAATGCACCACATTCATATATACCATCACAGGCGTTAAGTGAAAAAAGTTAGTTTCATGACCTTTACAAGGCGTGGCAATCAATCCCGGCATTTTGTTTAGTTGTTTGTGATTTATCAGGAAAGTGTTACGTTCCGAAGGCTTGCCATTGCTCTTTGAGCGACCGACGCCTCATACCATAGAAAACAACGCTAAGCGGTCTGATTCCGAATTGCCCGCAACACCCTTGACTCGGTGTGTGGGTAAATTATAGAGCAGGTATACTTCCCCCAAGCCACAGCACCGGACAGTGTTAAGTACCCATGTTAAAGACACGCATACGACTGCAGCAGTCAAACACATATGTTCTGCACATACACTTGTACAAAAGGCGCACACAAACACTTACAATAGCACGCATATAAACAGTGACTAAACGTGCCGGCAACAAACCGCATCACATACACGACACACCTACAGGACACATACACACACATGTACATCACACAAACACAGACCTACGTACACGGGCGTACAGCACACATACACCATGTACAACACACACACGCAGACGTATCGCAGCACACACACACACACATATACATACATGCAGCATGACATACAGGCAGGCAGACAGGCAGGCAGGCAGGCAGGCAGGCAGACACACGGGCAGACATACAGGCAGGCAGGCAGACAGACAGACAGACAGACAGACAGACACACACATACATACATACATACATACATACATACATACATACATACATACATACATACATACATACATACATACATACATACATACATACACACCACCAACTAGCAAACACACACTTCGCATAACAAACCTCAACACACTAAAATACAACAATCGATTTGTCCCAAACAGAAAACAGTCCGGCTTTCCTCAAACAAATACCCCGATAACTCGGCACTACCAAAGCCCTGGCACATGTGCCCCGGCCCCATCCCGGCATCACATCCGACGCTCTAACAACAAGTGCAAACACCCAACACGTCTCTTCAAAGAGCCTCTCAAACTCTCAAACAACGGCCTAGCCTGTCTCTGGAAGTTTCGGCGCCAGGTGAAACTATCTAACGGTTGTCTCCCTTGATACGTGACCTTGTTCAGATGATAACGGTAGTATCTGGGTCAATCTTCTGACTCCCTGCTGAGTTGAAGGGTATGGCAGTGGAGAGAGATGGAGTTCAAAACTTCTGTCTTTTCCTTTATCATATTGTGCATGCTTTCTCTGGTCCGTTTGTTTTCTTACACTGTGTGCAGCTTTTTATCCTTCTCTTCTTGTATGCTGCTGCTGCTGCTGCTGCTGCTACTACTACTACTACTACGACCTTCCTCGTTCGATGGAAGCGCGTCACACATAGATATACTCCTTAAAGACGAGAATCCGACTTCAGCATGCATTAGAGTAAGATTAGCTCCCTCTAGACCAGGGGTGGCCAACCTTTTCAGCAGGCGGGCCAAATTTCAGAAATAATATTTCCTGCCGGAATATATTTTCCGCACCTAATTTTTTAATGTTAAATTAAAATAAACAAGCAAGCGTGCCACAGCTTCGACCACATCGTCGTTTCCCACTCCGCGGGCCGCTGCATGACTACAGGCGGGCCTCGTGTTGGCCACCCCTGCTCTAGACAGATTCCATCCTCCATCTACCTATGGGCAGATTTTCTTTCCCTGACATGTTTGCCAGGCCGGCGACTTGACGGCCTATTTTATGTGATTTACAACTGCAATAGGATTTTTAACACATGTGTTTGTGATTGCCGTTTCTCTCTAGGATCTTGACCTGTCTTTTTGTTTCATTTCATATTGCCATATCCCGCTCCAGAGATGTGGTTCCCGAGATGAGTGTTGCGAATACTTTGGACTGCCAGAGTAACTAACAATGATTATATGGTTGAGGCTAACGAAACTAGGACACTGTACAGAACCATAAGAAAGAGACAAATAGCGTTTTTTTTTTGGTCGTGTGATGAGAAGAATTAGAAAACATCGCGACGATTGGAAAGATCAGTGGGAATTGCGGCAGAGGCAGACCAAGAGAAAAGATGCTGGATGGACTTAAATGGAATATCATCAGCAGAGCTGATCCAGAACATCAAGAACTGAGATTTGTAGAGATGCATGAACGCCTATGTTAGTTGGCAGGTCAAAATATGATGATGATAACCCTGCTCGGTAATTATTTTCCATTACCCCTATCCCGTTCAACCTTGTAAGCGAAGTTATAAATAGGGCCGATCCCAGCCTCAGATTAATGATCCTGCGACCATTTCAGTCACGTTTCGGAAATTGATTTGAAAGGGATTGTTGTCCATTGGGTAACAATAGTCCTGCTCCTGTCACAATCTTTCTTATCCAATACTGAACCTGAATGAAGCAGGTAAAACAAAAACAAACAAACAAAGAAAACAATATCGTAAATCAGACAAATATTGCAACCGAAACAAAATTTTGTAATTTTTATTCTTTCCGACTTCCATCTAATTTTCAAAGAACATGTATAATTTGAAGCGTGATCCAGACACGTTTTGTAGCAAGATTCGGAGAGATAAAAATAGGTAAAAGAAGTTATTAGGATTTTATGTGCGTTGTGGGGAACATGTATGAAAAGGGTCCAGATGATTAAGAGAAAATGGCAGATACTTTATCAATGTGACTGATAAAAAAAGAATGAAAACACAGACGTCTAGGTTTTTTGAGTGTGGTGGGGAAGAGCAGAACTGGCACTTAGTTTGTAGAACATGCATGCAGAAAAGGTGGGGGAGTTGTGACGACGCTTTCAATTATAGACACAGTGAATATATTTCTCTGCTCTCTCTCTCTCTCTCTCTCTCTCTCTCTCTCTCTCTCTCTCTCTCTCTCTCTCTCTCTCTCTCTCTCTCTTTCTCTCCTTTTCTGTTTCTCTTTCTCTCTCTCTGTTTGACCCTCTCTCTCTCTCACTCTCTCTCTCTCTCTCTCTTTATCTCTGTTTCTCTCCTCTGCCCGCCTATCTACCAAACCCAGTATCTATCTACCTACCGTCCTACCGTCCTACCTACCCACCTACCTACAAACCTACCTACATACACGTACATATTTATCTCCGTGTATTCGTGTATATGAAGCAATGCTTTCATATATACGTATGGTGTGACCGTCTGTCGGTAGGTTCGCATAACTCATACTATCTTAGCTCATCGCTTCTGCTGCCTAACGTAACAACATCGAACCCACGCCATCAGCCCATTATTGCCGTTGACAGCTGGTTGTTGGTTATGAGCTTTCTCTCTTCCCTCCCCCCCCCCCCCCCACACATTGAACTCAGCTCCACAAATCTGCACCGGGTGTGTAATTGTGCCACATTATTGGACAATAAGACCGCCCTACAGCCCGGGGTGTCGGGTGGCAGACTGTGAATTACTAATATTAATATTATTTTTTATTATTAATATCATTATCAGTATATAAGGTAAAATAGATTTCCAAGAATATACAGGAAACTGATGTTTGTACATATCGGTTAAACACACATAGAAACACTCGTATACACACACACACACACACACACACACACACACACACACACACACACAATTGCACACACACAGATACTTGATTAAGTATTTGCGTTAACCCTAAAGGGTTCCAAAATATGAGGTGTATGTATACGTACGTAATAACCACACACACACACACACACACACACACACACACACACACACACACACACACACACACACACACACACACACATACTGGTCCGTCCAATCTAAGGCGCAGAATAAAGTAAGATGTGGTTTTATATTTATTCCCTCCTCCCCCCCCCCCCCCCCCCCCCACCACACACACACATACACATACATACACACAGGAGCTGATTTTAAATGTCACCAAACTCTGCCGCCTCAGATCTATAGTCAGCTGTGATGCCGATTAAGCACGACACATACACCGGATATAAGGTATAGCAAGGATACAGACAGCTGCACAGTAAATAGACAGGCACGGGTACTGCAACAGACAGAGGCTCAGCAAACAAACAGACAAAGGCACCGCAGGCGCACAGCACATAGACAGACTGGAGCATAGAAGACAGACAGAGGCAGAGCAAACAGACACACATAGATACAGCAAAGAGAAAGACAGACTCACAGCAACTAGACAGGTTCGCACCAAACTTACAAAAAGAGGCATAGCAAATAGACAAATAAAGACACAACAAACAGACAGGGGCACAGAGAAAACAGGTAGACATACAGCAAACAGAGAGACAGAGACACGGCAAACATATAGAGACACATCAAACAGACAGACAAAGACACAGCAGACAAGACACAGCAAACAGAGAGACAGGGACACGGCAAACATATAGAGACACATCAAACAGACAGACAGAGACACAGCAGACAGACACAGCAAACGGACACAATAAACAGATAGATAGAGACACATCAAACAGACAGACAGAGACACAGCTAACATATAGAAGCACAGCAGACAGACAGACAGACAGACAGACACTCACCTCCCGAATCTCCTTGATCTTACATCCTTGCTTGCCTATCAATGAGCCACACTGACTGGCCGGAACCACCAGCCTCAAGGTCACTGGCGGTTTTGGGGTTGTGGGCGTGTTCTGGAGGTCCTGTGTCACGTAAACAACACACAGTCAGTACACAGCCATTAATATGGTTGGCTGGTAGAAATCGCATAAATATCAAAGCCAGATTAGCTCCAAGTGTACAACATATAACATCATCACCATAAAGGAGGTATTTTGCAGAACGTCGCTCTCATCTATCATGCCAACACAAGTTCTTGATTCTTTGCGTGTTCCCCTGCCTCGTGCGTTATTATGTCTGCTATATTATGCTGTTATGCTATGTTATATTATAACCGATTGATATCCTTCAATATCTTCACCCTAGACATTCCAAGGCGTGCTCAGTCCAGCCACCTCAGAGAGCTCTTCACATGAGCAGCTGCTTGTCATGTTTCCTCTCTCGCCCTCGATGAGGCCTTCGACATGTTTGGCCAGGCTTGACTCCCAGGTTGTGCAATCGAAATAGCGTCCCTGCTGCATTGACGATATCGGCCTTGCCCTTGCTCTTGCTTGTTCCTGCTTGTATTCGTGTATTTACGCGCCGTAGCAGTCTTCAGTGCTCTATGCCCATCTTCGTGCTGACCGACCCTTGACTCTTCTTTCCGGAACAATGCTCCCCATCACTGTTCTTTCCAACCCGTTGTGACGTTTAATATGACCAGAACACCTCTATTTCAGAGACACGATGCTGTCTATGAGCCAACGTCTTTCGGTGTTCAGATCTTGTAGCATGTCATTATTTTTCTTCTTCTTGATCTACGGTAAACAAAGAAATATTCTGTAACCTTTAATATCAAAAACCGCAGCTAGAAAAGTGTCGCACAAAGCACGAACCCCGTTGCTTTAGCGACGACCCCCAGAAGTCTCCAAAAAATTTCACTCGTGAACCGAAGGACGCGGCCCGAAATCGAACCCACAACCTTCGGAGCCCGAGTCAAAGATGACAGTCGTGGGTTAAGTCAATGAATCCCAATACGGACCATAAGGAACCTCCAGTTTCCAACTCAGCAGGGAACCATGTAATATTTTTACCAGAGAACAGCAGTCAAGACCGTGTAGGTGGCCGTTTTGTCCTCTCCCAAGTCAAGGCATCGAACCGCACTCATGTCAGTGTCAGTATACGACCCTAGCCATTGAACCAACACACCCGCTGGGAAAACAATGCTAACACTATAATAAGAACGTTGATGGTTATAAAAATGCAGGCGAAGATAACGATCAAGCACTAACCTCTTCAAATTTTTTACAGATAAAGCCGAACGCCCGGTAGATGTTGTCGGTGGTTCCTGTAACTGTCACAATCCGTTCTGGACACGAGCCGTCAGAAATATTGATCTTGGCTCCACTCTGTGCAACAAAGGAATAGTTTATCAAATAATGCAAACTTAATTATTAATAACATGTGTTAAGTCAGGAGACTGCGGTCACCTTACATCATAACGCCGTGACATGATGGTGTGAAGACCTGTTGCTTCAATTTTGCAATGAATACATCTTTGCTTTTCACTCCTTGGATAACTTATGATTTGTGTAATTATGATGAAGTCTGACGGCCAGACAGTTACTGGAATAATCAATATGAATGTGTGACTCAAGAGAAACTTCGGCAACACAGTTGCATGTTTCGACAAATATATCTTTGTCAATGAAAATGCCACGAGAGTAAAACATAACTAGGTCAGAACATACACACGTAGATCTTATATATAAAACAGAGTGTATGTATATATGTATATATGTATGTATGTATGTATGTATGTCCTTTATTTGTTCGCGAACGGTCCATCCGATTGAGATGAAATTTTCTACACGTCTTCCTTTCATTCCAGAGCTGCCAACTGTGATATTTTTAGTGTGAAATCGCCTGCTTACTCAGTATTATTTCATTTTCATTTTCATTATAATTTCATATATAGCGAAGGGGACCTTAACTCTGTAAAAGTTATTTCAAGGGGCATAACTTTTCTGTATAACTTATAGTCATATTGTGGCATCGTTTTCAAAGATTTATAAACTCTGTGTCCATAGTTATGTACCGGCATATGAGTTATAATAAATAATGATACAATCTGTAAGGCATTTTCAAAGTTTTCATAAAAATAATGCACAATGCATAACATTGTAACTCATCTTTTTTTGCTTAAGAAGTTACTGTAGTCATGCAGGTGATTAGAAAGAGTTTTCATTAAAAATAATGGATGGTGTGTGGAAGGACATTCTTTTAAGTTACTTTTTTTGTTGTATGAATTTAATGAGAACTTATATGACTACTTATATGAATTAAATGAGATGCTCCCCACCAGGGACTGGGCGAAGCCGGACAGGGTCAGGCAGACAGATAGACAGACAGACAGACAGATAGACAGTCGGGAACAGGAACTTATATGACTACTTATATAAATTAAATGAGATGCTTCACACCAGGAGCTGGGCGATGCCGGGCCGGGTCAGACAGACAGACAGACAGACAGACAGACAGACAGATAGTCGGTAACGGGAACGGGAACTTATATGACTACTTATATGAATTAAATGAGATGCTCCCCACCAGGGACTGGGCGAAGCCGGGCAGGGTCAGGCAGACAGATAGACAGACAGATAGACAGACAGATAGACAGTCGGGAACGGGAACTTATATGACTACTTATATGAATTAAATGAGATGCTCCACACCAGGAGCTGGGCAATGCCGGGCCGGGTCAGACAGACAGACAGACAGACAGACAGACAGACAGACAGACAGACAGACAGTCGGTAACGGGAACGAGAACTTATATGACTACTTATATGAATTAAATGAGATGCTCCCCACCAGGGTCTGGGCGAAGCCGGGCAGGGTCAGCTAGTTCTTGATAAAACAATGATATTATCTATATATATAAAAGAGAATGTTTGTGTCTTTGTGTCTTTGTTTGTGTGTCCTTTATGCGTTCCTGAACGGTCCATCCGATTGAGATGAAATTTTCTACAGATGTTCTTCTCATTCCCGCCGCAGCCAACTGGCATAGTTTGTTAGTTTAAAATCAGTTATTTACGTAATAAAACGACATTAAATGGAAAGACGTCTAATTAAGGGGACTTAACAAGAAAAGTTATATCAAGGGACATTACTTTTAGTAACATTGCTATATTATGTAATTTAAATAATTGTTGTATTTTTCTTAGTTTTATAAAATGTTTAAAGTAGTTATCTACAGTCATATGCGTTATAATATAATGATACAATCTTTAAGGCATTTTCAAAGTTTTCATAAAAATAATGCATATATATTAAATGCGTGAAAATTTCTAACACATTTCCCCCGCAACGAGAACGAGAAAGGGCCGGACATATAATCTGTGCACCACAGTCGTATCTGGTATAAACAAAGTGATAAAAACTTTGCATCTTCAAAGTTTTCGTAAAAATAATGGATCTATTTTAGGAACCTGAAAATTTTCGAACCCATTTTTTCCGCAACGGGAACGGGAAAGGGCCGAACATACATACATACATAGATAGATAGATAGATAGATAGATAGATAGATAGATAGATAGATAGATAGATAGATAGATAGATAGATAGATAGATAGATAGATAGATAGATAGATAGATAGATAGATAGATAGATAGATAGATAGATAGATAGATAGATAGATAGATAGATAGATAGATAGATAGATAGATAGATAGATAGATAGATAGATAGATAGATAGATAGATAGATAGATAGATAGATAGATAGATAGATAGATAGATAGATAGATAGATAGATAGATAGATAGATAGATAGATAGATAGATAGATAGATAGATAGATAGATAGATAGATAGATAGATAGATAGATAGATAGATAGATAGATAGATAGATAGATAGATAGATAGATAGATAGATAGATAGATAGATAGATAGATAGATAGATAGATAGATAGATAGATAGATAGATAGATAGATAGATAGATAGATAGATAGATAGATAGATAGATAGATAGATAGATAGATAGATAGATAGATAGATAGATAGATAGATAGATAGATAGATAGATAGATAGATAGAGATAGATAGATAGATAGATAGATAGATAGATAGATAGATAGATAGATAGATAGATAGATAGATAGATAGATAGATAGATAGATAGATAGATAGATAGATAGATAGATAGATAGATAGATAGATAGATAGATAGATAGATAGATAGATAGATAGATAGATAGATAGATAGATAGATAGATAGATAGATAGATAGATAGATAGATAGATAGATAGATAGATAGATAGATAGATAGATAGATAGATAGATAGATAGATAGATAGATAGATAGATAGATAGATAGATAGATAGATAGATAGATAGATAGATAGATAGATAGATAGATAGATAGATAGATAGATAGATAGATAGATAGATAGATAGATAGATAGATAGATAGATAGATAGATAGATAGATAGATAGATAGATAGATAGATAGATAGATAGATAGATAGATAGATAGATAGATAGATAGATAGATAGATAGATAGATAGATAGATAGATAGATAGATAGATAGATAGATAGATAGATAGATAGATAGATAGATAGATAGATAGATAGATAGATAGATAGATAGATAGATAGATAGATAGATAGATAGATAGATAGATAGATAGATAGATAGATAGATAGATAGATAGATAGATAGATAGATAGATAGATAGATAGATAGATAGATAGATAGATAGATAGATAGATAGATAGATAGATAGATAGATAGATAGATAGATAGATAGATAGATAGATAGATAGATAGATAGATAGATAGATAGATAGATAGATAGATAGATAGATAGATAGATAGATAGATAGATAGATAGATAGATAGATAGATAGATAGATAGATAGATAGATAGATAGATAGATAGATAGATAGATAGATAGATAGATAGATAGATAGATAGATAGATAGATAGATAGATAGATAGATAGATAGATAGATAGATAGATAGATAGATAGATAGATAGATAGATAGATAGATAGATAGATAGATAGATAGATAGATAGATAGATAGATAGATAGATAGATAGATAGATAGATAGATAGATAGATAGATAGATAGATAGATAGATAGATAGATAGATAGATAGATAGATAGATAGATAGATAGATAGATAGATAGATAGATAGATAGATAGACTAGATAGATAGATAGATAGACTAGATAGATAGATAGATAGATAGATAGATAGATAGATAGATAGATAGATAGATAGATAGATAGATAGATAGATAGGCATACAGCTAGACTAGACAGACAGACATCAGATAGATAGATAGATAGATAGATAGATAGATAGATAGATAGATAGATAGATAGATAGATAGATTGATAGATTGATTGATTGATTGATTGATTGATCCCCGCCAGGTACTGGGCGAATCCGGGCCGGGTCCTCTAGTTATTAATAGGGCGAAAAGGTGAAGGGATGCGTCACGTGCGATGTAATAGCAGAAGAAGAGGAAGATGAAGAAGAATGGGGAGAATCGACTTCATTGTACCGGATTTTATCCCACATGACTCGGTTTCTTTCCACAGATTGGTCTGCCGAAAGCGTCGCACAATACACGAACTCCGTATCTCCAGCGACGATCACCAGGAGTCCCCCCGAAAATAGTGCACTCATGAACCGAATGACAAAGTCCAGAATCGAACCCACAGTTTTTTTTAGCGCGAGGGAGAGGTTTTTTAAACACTTAGCAAAGGAAGAGGAAGAAGAGCAAGAGGAGGGAAAATTTAAAGCACTTTAGGAGTGAATCACTTAGCACCCCATCTCTCTCTCTCTCCTCTCTTCGCAAATATACACCCCCCAACCCCCCCCCCCCCCCCCCGTAAGCTATCTTCCTGTCCCGTTCGCACCTCAGGGAAAACATTACGTATAATTTCATCCGCTCAACTTTTTTGTTTTTTCATTACGGGCATCAAACGTCCTGACCGTAATTGGGGAAAGATAAAGCAAGATTACTTCCGCTTTCCGTTTTTGACAGGTTTAATGACTTCCTCTGAAAAAGCCGTCTGTTTCGTTGGAACGCCTAACCTTCTTAGTCTCCATTTTATTACAGTTTGTTTTAACTGTCTTGCCCGCTTGTCTTTACCTATGCATATTATAATTTTCGGCTGAATCACAAAGTTGGCAACAGACACCAGTTATGGAAACAATGTGCTTCTATTCGAAGATGGAAGCAGCAAACTGAGCCAAAGGGAGGACGCAATATTAATAATAATAATAATAAAAATATAATAAAAATAATAATAATAATAATAATAATAATAATCATTTTGCTGCTTCTCTTCTTCCGTTTATTGTTGTTCGCCTCTACATCATTCTCTATTCTTCTTCTTCTTC
>JACEFZ010017266.1:0-15000 GCA_014155875.1 Cepaea nemoralis
GCCAGCTGGCTGTGGTGTGCAGTCAGGATCGAAGCTGCGACAGCGGACAGTTTATAGCATTGCTTTTCTTATTCAGCAGCTTCTGCAGCTTGTCTTGTTTCAGATGTATTGGTGTTACCTTTCTTCTGGAGGGAACTAAGCAGGCCGAGAGATGGATCATGCTGCATTGGCAACACATAGTCTCTGTATTTCAGCTCAGGCTTTGTGCTATAGAGAGATTATGCCTTTTTGAAGCACAATGTAACAAACTATCGTCTCTCATGGCAGCAAGGTGCAAGGTGCCAAAAATATCCTTTATCCAGCCTTTCATTATGCTTTTACTAGAGATATTAAAGTGAAAATGCCACATTTACTAGACATACCTAATATCTTATAACCAGGAAATCAAATCAATTTAGGATATCTTTACTTCTCTCTTGGAGATCTAGAGGTGGAATCATACATACATTTAGGTAGCAATCTACACACAGATGGGGGAATAGATAGAATATTACAATATGAATTCACAAGGGACTAGGAAATGTATGGAAGCTAAATGACAATACATCTGTTACCAATCTTAGAACATTTAACTTCAAATGTTTACTCATCCCATCTCATCGTGTTCCTCTTGTACCTTGCGGTGTCGAGGTGAAGTATAAACATCGTGAGAGTGCCCGATTATGGGCTTCATATATCGATATTCCCATGGACTCTGCTATTCCCTTCGTCCAACGTTTACGTGGTCGGTCTCTTCCTCTGTTTCCATCTGCTCTGTGCATCATTGCTTGTTGTGGAATGCTTTTGACTGGTAACCTACTTGCTGCTTTCTAATAAAATTTAGTGCTGCTTTAACCCCCACTTTAGTCCTGATTTCTTCATTTCTGATCTTATCTCTTCTTGACACGTTGAGTATTCTTCTCAGGAACCTCATTTCTGTTGTTGTGATTTTTCTTTTCTCTTTTTCTGTCATTGTCCAGGTTTGGCATTGGTAACATAGAGTTGGTAGGAAGATTTTGTTGTAAAGTGCTTTCTTAGTAGTTATTGATACATGTTTGTTCTTTAATATTAGTGCAATTTGTCCAATTAGTTGGTTTGCCTTATTGCATATATTTTCGATCTCGTCTTCTGATCTGCCATTTGGTGATATTATACTTCCTAGGTACTTGAAACTCTTTACTTGTTTCAAGGGATGTTTGTTTAGGTGAATTGTTGTTTGTTTTTCTTTAGGTGTAGTCATTACCTCTGTTTTGCTTGTGCTAATTTTCATGTTATGTTCCCTACACATTTCGTTTAGACTATTCACGTGGTCTTGTAATTCAGCTTCTGATTTTGCTATTAGTGCTTGGTCGTCCGCAAACAGGAGTTCTCTAATGGTTAGATTTGCAGATGCTTCTTCTTCTGTGTTCTTGTCATGTGGTATTCTTGCTGTCTCTGTTTGGCTGGTTTCTTTACATATGTTGTCTATATATGTTATGAACAAGAGAGGGGACAGGACACAACCTTGTCGTACTCCAGATCGTATGGTGAAGGGTTCTGAGTGTCCTCCAGTTGCTCTCACTATGCATTCACTGTTGTTCTATAAACTTCTACATAGGTTTGTTAGATGTGTACTCACTCCATATTTTTAAGGATTTCCCACAGCTTGTTCCTATCTACTCTATCGAATACCTTTTTTTTTTTGGTCGACAAAGGCTAATTAGTGTTTCATTGAATTCGATTGATTTTTCTATAAGATGTCTAAAAGCAAAAATGGCAACTGTGCTTCCTTTGTTTTTCCTAAATCCAAGTTGTGTTTCGCTTAGCTGGGGTTCTAAAGTAGTTCGTAATCTTTTTTCAGGAATCTTGCAAAATATTTTCCCAGTATAACTCAACAGTGAAATGCCTCTGTATTGTGTGCAGTCTCTTTTGCTGCCTTTGTTTTTCCAAATTGGGATAATTATGGCGTTTCCCCAGTCTCGTGGTGCCTGTTGTTCTAACTAAACATGGTTGAATGTTTACTGCTGTTGTATTTTCATTAATTCTAATTTGTATTTTGTTTCATTTTATTTATGTTGTGAAATATTATTCTAAGATAGTTCTATCTATGTCTTCCTCTTCATATACTTTCAAATGTTAACCTTAATATATACTTAAAGAAATAAGCAGTCATCTTGAGCTTGTTGACATCTCCATAGTGTATGTCTTCAAATGGAGTGGGTGTAGGCCAACATGATTTTATCTTATCTTGGACCCTTCCAGCAAATATTTAGCTGTCATTTTACCTATTCCATTGCTGCATTCATCGGTATCTGATATTTTTAGTTTCTTTTTTTTTCTCTGGAACATCTCACATATTTATTACCTTTATAAAGATATGTTTTATTGTACAGATGACGAGGGATACACTTTCTAGCCTAAGAATGTACAGCAGATTCTCCTAATGTAGCCTGTATTGTAGAACTGAATACTGTCATAACTGCTCTCTTCCCCATCCCCCTGCCTACTCCTTGTTTTGATGTTTAAAATTTCTGGTTGCTATTGAGAATATTCCTAAAACCATGTAAAGATGCAAAAGCATAACAGTTTGATATACTAGCAAGTTATTTGTATCTTACGTTTTCACCTTCACAGTCACGCTGAAAGGTTTGCTGCAGGGATCTCTATCCATGTCAGAAATACTGTATTCAGTGTTTATCTTCAGTTCCTTGGGGTTCACTCACACATAAATGAATCAAGCAGCTAGTCTTTGAATCATGTTGGCAAAGGAGGATCAGATGAAATGTTGCTAACAACCTCTTCAAATAAATAAAACTGAAATATTTAGTTTGTTCTTTGCTGCAGCAGCTTGTTTGAGACAATGAAGGGGTATACAATTTATAGTGATTCATGTTTTCTGCTTCTTAGGTTAAACACATGGGCAGTCCTCTCATGTCTTGAGAACAATAACGAGGAGCATTCATTTAAACCGCTTAGTGTTTTGATCTTATATTTTTCAGGCACCAAATGTAAGTGCTCCCACCTGTCTCTTGAAGGATGCTAACATTACAAGCAGTAGCCATGAATATAACTTGCAGCTTCTGAACCTGACACTGTATTGTAAATTTATAGTAACCGTGCGAGCTGTGAATGAACAAGGACTTGGAGAACAAGCATCCGTGACATTTCAAACAATTACATCTGGTATTGTCAGTTATGTAGCCCACTTTTAATGATCCATAATATATTACCGAATTTTTTTCTATCGAGCAAGAACTTCCAGTCCCAAAAATGGAGGATAGGCATGTAAACGGTTAAACCTCTTGAGTTTTTATGCTCGTGGCTACCGTTTGCATTAGCATTATCCTCATGCTGGACTGGAAGTGTATGGTTCCGTCACCCTGCTACTGAGCTGAGTGCATGGCGCGACACTGTGAGTTGTGAATTTCGTGTGAAGTGCTTTTACTTTTACATCTGTCTGCGGTTGTTTGGAGTGTAAACTGCATGTTCAGAATAAGGGCAACCGGATTTGTCGCAGAATTGGCTGGTTTTGCCTTATGCAGCAATGTGTGGCTGCCGATATTCTGGTGACTGCCGTTTCCATCGACGATAAACTGTATTTTTAGTGGAATCTTGTGTTGGCATTCTGGCGGCGATATTATGCACAGTGTACCTGTGCGGGTTGTTGGTTTGCCGAGACTCCTGTCTGTTCCACTTTTCACATGAGGCAGTGAGGAGCATTTTGTGTGATATTCACTGACACAGGAATGGAGCATAATGGGGACGACCCGTTGCTGTGAAGTTAGAACCGCGACTAATTACTAAATGTTTATCGAGCAAGATGTTAATAAGTGTTTTAAATATATGTATGTATGTGTATATATATATATATATATATATATATATATATATATATATATATATATATATATATATATATATATATATATATATATATATATATATATATATATATATATATATATATATATATATATATATATATATATATATATAAAACAAAGTGTATGTATGTAAATATGTATATATGTATGTATGTAAATATGTATGTCCTTTATTTGTTCGCGAACGGCCCATCCGATTGAGATGAAATTTTCTACACGCCTTCCTTTCATTCCAGAGCTGTCAACTGTCATAGTTTTTTTTTCTTCTTCCTCCTCCTCCCTCCTCCCCCTCCCAAAATACGTACGTAAATATATGATGATGATGATGAAAGAATCCCCGAACCAAAACGCTAGGGAAAGGGAAGAAAATGACGTGACTACACAGAATCGTCACACGGCAATCATCATCATCAAGTGCCGTGCCGGCTGGCGTAGGCGTTCATGGCTCTCCGTAGATCTCAGTCTTTGGTTTTTTGGATCAACTCTGCTGCTGATATTCCTCCATGCCACGGCAATATCAATAACAATTCATCTTTTATGTGTAAGGAAGTTATCTACAGTCGTGTAGAAGGGAAGAACTAGACGAGTATGAATTCGGAATGGCGAACTCTCTCCTCCTCTCTTCTCCTCCCTCCTCCTCCCTCTACCTCCTCCCTCCACCCTCCTCCTCTTCTTCCTCCCTCTCATCCCTCTCCCGACTCCCTCCTCCTTCTCCCTCTTCCTTCTCCCTCTTCCTCTCCCCTCCTCCTCCATCCTCCTCCCTCCTACTCCCTCCGCCTCCTCCCCCTCCTCCCTCATCTTCCCTCCTCCTCCCTCTCCCTCCTTATCCCTCCTCCTCCTCCTGCCTCCCTCCTCCTCCTCCTGCCTCCTTCTCCCTCATCATCCTCACTCCTCCTTCTCCCTTCTTCTCCCTCTTCCCTCTTCCTCCTCCTCCTACCTCCTCCCTCCTCCTCCCTCTACCTCCTCCTCCTCCCTCCACCCTCCTCCTCCCTTCTCCTCCTCTTCCTCCTCCCTTTCCTTCCTCCTCCTCCTCCCTCTACCTCCTCCTCCCCCTACCTCTTTCCTCCTCCCTCCTCCTCCTCTTCCACCTCCCTTTCCTTCCTCCCCTCCTCATTCTCCCTCCTTCCTCTCCCTCCTTCCTCCTCCTCCTTCCTTCTTCTCCCTCTGCCTCCTCCCTCCTCCTATCCCCTCCTCCTCCCTCCTCCTCCCTCCTTCTCCTCCTCTCCCCTCCTCCTCCTCCTACCCTCTTCCTCTTCCCCTCCTCCCTCTCCCTCCTCCATCCTCCTCCTCCCTCTTCCTCCTTCCTCCTCCCTCTTCCTCCCTCACCCTCCTCCATCCTCCTCCTCCCTCTTCCTCCTCCTTCTTCCTCCTCCTTCCTTCTCCTCCCTCCTCCTCCCTCTTCCTCCTCCTCCTACCTCCTCCCTCCTCCTCCTCTCTCCTCCTCCCTCCTCCCTTTTCCTCCCTCCTCCTCCCTCTACATCCTCCCTCCTCCTCTCCACTCTTCCTCCTACCCTCTTCCTCTTCCCCTCCTCCCTATCCCTCCTCCTCCCTTCACATTCCTCCTCCTCCCTCTTCCTCCACCTCCGTCCTCCTCCTCATCCCTCCTTCTCCCTCCTCCTCCTTCTTCCTCCCTCCTCCTCCCTCCTCCCCCTCCTCCTTCCTCCTCCTCCCTCTCCTCCTCCTCTCCTCCTCCTCCCTCTACCTCCCCTCCTCCTCCCTTCACATTCCTCCTCCTCCCTCTTCCTCCTCCTCATCCCTCCTCCTCCCTTCTCCTCCTCCCTCCTCCTCCCTCTACCTCCTCCTCCCTTCACATTCCTCCTCCTCCCTCTTCCTCCTCCTCCCTCCTCCTCCTCATCCCTCCTCCTCCTTCTTCCTCCCTCCTCCTCCTCCTCCCTCCTCCCCCTCCTCCTTCCTCCTCCTCCCTCTCCTACTCCTCACTCCTCCCTCCTCCTCCCTCTACCTCCTCCCTCCTCCTCCCTTCACATTCTCCTCCTCCCTCTTCCTCCTCCTCCCTCCTCCTCCTCCCTTCACATTCCTCCTCCTCCCTCTTCCTCCTCCTCATCCCTCCTCCTCCCTTCTCCTCCTCCCTCTACCTCCTCCTCCCTTCACATTCCCTCCTCCCTCTTCCTCCTCCTCCCTCCTCCTCATCCCTCCTTCTCCCTCCTCCTCCTTCTTCCTCCCCTCCTCCTCCTCCCTCCTCCTCCCTCTACCTCCTCCCTCCTCCTCCCTTCACATTCCTCCTCCTCCCTCTTCCTCCCTCCTCCTCCTCTCTCCGCCTCCCTCCTCCTCCTCCTCCCTCTACCTCCTCCTCCTCCTCCCTCCTCCTCCCTTCACATTCCTCCTCCTCCCTCCTCCTCCTCCCCTCCTCCCCCTCCTTCTCCTCCTTCTCTCTCCTCCTTCTCCCTCTTCCTCCTCCCTCTTCCTTTTCCCTCCGCCTCCTCCCTCCTCCTACTCTCTCCTCCTCCTCCCTCCTCCTCCCTCCTCCTCCCTCTCCTCCTCCTGATCCCTTCTCCTCCTGCGTTCTCCTCCTCCCTCCTTCTCCCTCCTCCTCCCTCTTCCTCCTCCCTCCTCCTCGCCTCCTCCTCCACACTACTCCTCCCACCTCCTCCTAATCCCTCCTCCTCCCTCCTATTCCTCCCTACTCCTCCTGTCTCCTCCCTCCTCCTCCCTCCTCTTCCCTCCTCCACCTCCCTCTTCCTCCTCCCTCCTCCATTTACCCAAGACAGACAGACAGTCAGACAGATAGTCGGGAACGGGATCTTATATGACTACTTATATAATTTAAATGAGATGCTCTCCACCATGGGCTGGGCCGGGTCAGACAGACAGACAGATAGATAGACAGACAGACAGACAGACAGACAGACAGACAGACAGACAGACAGTCGGGAACGGGAACTTATATGACTACTTATATGAATTAAATGAGATTCTCCCCACCAGGAGTTGGGCGATGCCGGGCCGGGTCAGACAGACAGACAGATAGATAGTCGGAACGGGAACTTATATGACTACTTATATGAATTAAATGAGATTCTCCCCATCAGGGTCTGGGCGAAGACGGGCCGGGTCAGACAGACAGACAGACAGATAGACAGACAGACAGACAGACAGATAGTCGGTAACGGGAACGAGAACTTATATGACTACTTATATGAATTAAATGAGATGCTCCCCACCAGGCTCTGGGCGAAGCCGGGCCGGGTCAGCTAGTATATATATATATATACTGTCTAGAGACTGCGAAGTTCTTAGTTTCAGTCACCATCAACTTCCGATATTGACTGGTATAAATATATGGTAGGCATGGCTGCATTGCAACAAAAAACTTGATTCATCATTACCTACATGTGACCCGCCGATAAGTATGGGCGGCCAGGTTTCGCTAGCTCACGTGATCACAGCAGTTTTAGATCTGGTCCATGTTCTTGTTAAAATTATACTAGTTGCCAAAATCATCTAGGTATTTATCTTTTTGTCTTTCTCTTGCTTTTGTTCCTCTGGCTTTTGTTTCTTCAAGTTTGCCATTTGTCATTACATATTCAAGTCCCTATAGCTTGACCAACAATTTTGACCATCTACATTAATTTCGCTTACATATTTGCGGTTTTTGTCTACTTTTTAAAGGAGAACTATATCGTTAGTTTTTCTGTCAATCTATTGTATTATTTTCATTTGAATCAGAATCCGCATTTCTGCTGCTATCTGATGTTTCTCATCTTGTCTGCTTATTCTCAGTACAGCTGTTTAGGCTCCTTATAGCATTTACGCTCTTTATCTCACTGCAGATGACAGCTTTCTTTTTTATTGGTAAGTATGTATTGCATCAAAACAAATACATATCTCCTTTCTCTATTGTTAGCTTAAAATTTCTCTATAACTGCAATGTTGTTTCTTGTATAAATTTAACTGTCTTTGTTTAGTTCACTCAGTGACCCATATAGTTTATCTTCCACTGTTGTTTCTCCAGGCCAGAAGGTTTGCCTTGATTTGTCGTACTTTGAGCCGTCTTGGAGTATGTGATCTACTGTCTGCGGCGCCACTCCACATGCACATGGCTGTTTCACCCATCTTGAATTTTGTATACATGTGGTTGCATAATCTATTGTGTCCTGTTGTGAGGCACAGAACAATGGTTTGTTCTGGTCTGTCCTTAAGGTGGTAGTCGTTTTGAGCAGTTTTTTGGTGGTTTTCTGACTGATTTGATTATTCTTTTCTTTTGGTGGTATGTAATGGTTACATCAGCTTGTTCTTCTTGCCATAGTCCTGTTTATACAGTTTGGGGGCATGGCACGAGACGTATTAAGCGCGGTCGACAGAAGGAGACCGCGCGATGTGACCTATCACGACATTGGTAAAAAAAAAACACGTGAAAAGTAGACTGAACGAAGTCCACGTTTGACTGACTCTAAAGTGACGTTTTGTTCCAGCCCAAAACGTCCAGCCTACTTTTCACGTGTTTGTGAATAATGTCGTGATAGGTCACATCGCATGGTCTTCTTCTGTAGACCGCGCTTAATACGTCTCATGCCAGGTCCCCAAACTGTATAAACAGGACTATGGCATTTCTATTCCTCCTTCCTTAGCAAATTGGTCAGCTTTCTCATTTCCGAAAACTCCACAGTGAGATAGTATCCACTGTACGGCGAACTTACACTGGCTGTCAAGTTCAGAAAGTTGTATCGGTAGTACTGGCAATTTCCCAGACAGGAGATCCCCCAGTACTGATTTTGCATCTGTCAACAACACCACAGGTTGTGTACCCTGGCTGGTAATTAGTAATTTCTCTGTTGCTATCTTGATTGCCTCAATTTCAGCATCATAGCTATGGCAGTACTTTCCTGTTGAAACTCTGGCCGTGTCCCTAGTATTATTTGGGTATTCTATATACACTCCGGCTCCTCCATTTTGAACAGCATTTAGTGCCACCCTCTATGTAGACTCGGATCCAGAGGTCTTGTGGGTATTCGTCATCAAGGAAGCTGAGAGTGGCTGTTCTGCGGTGTACAATGTTCTGTTATTCCTTGGCAAATATTCCTCGCACTTTTGTCTGGATTTGGAGTGATAGTCTATGTGCACATTTCCATGGAGTTCGTTCTGGAATAGTTTTCAAGGGGATACCAACTGTAGGCAGATCAATGGTTTCTGAAATCGCTGTGTTCTCTCAGTGCTTGTGTCCTCCCCATCTCCTCTTGCTCCACTATAAGGGTTGATCTCATCCCTCCTGTGATGACCCTGAGTGATTGATTTTGCACCTTATCCAGCTTTTGTAGTGTTGTTGTTTATGCTTAACACCACGCAGTTGACCCGTATTCCAGGTGTGGTCGTATTCTCTGTTGATAAACTGTGCTAAGTATTTTCCCACTGGCTCCCTGTGTGGTTCCACTTAGCTTTCTCAGGATGGCTATTTTTCTTCTGGCCTTTGCTACTGCTTCGTTGATGTTTTTTTTCTCCATGTCAGCTTGTCTCGCATCTCATCTCATCTCATCATGTTCCTCTTGTACCTTGCGGTGAGGAGGTGAAGTATAAACAGCGGGAGAGTGCCTGCTTATGGGCTTCATGTATGCAGATACAATATGAGTATAAATACAGCTAAAACTTCAGTAATGTAAGTTATCAGGTCTCCTGGTTCACCAAGTATTCAGATACATAGCACATCTTTGAAACAAGTTAAAGAATCCAAATATCTTGGAAGTATGATCACAGAAAATGGCAGCATAGACAGAGAAATTGAAATCAGCCTTTAACAGCATTGATAAGGACTCTTTTCGAAAATGAGAAATAATGGAGTCCCACAGAGGATAACTTAAAAAAGGCAACGTATGAAGACATATAACGTAGGGTTCTTCATGAAGGATAACCGACAGATACGTTTGAAATCAGAACAGGAGTGAGTGAAGGATGCCCTTAGTCAACTGTAATATTCTTCCTGACTTTAGACCGGATTATGAAATAACAATAACTTTACCAGAAATGGAATTCACTGGACTCTAATATAACAGCTAGATGATCTGGACTTCTGTGACCACATGACCCGCCAGAACCAAACAGGAAATCAGCTAAACTAGATACGCTTGATGGGAGGCCATAACAATTAGGTCTAAGCAAGGCACGGGACAAAGATACAAATAATGAGAATAATATATGTTTTTTGTTCGCATATCCTTTACAGGACATCGCTGTCAACATCAGCATCTTTCAGCTGATAGTTGATTTCTTGGCAAGATTACGCTCAGTAGTTTGAATAATATATAGTAAATGATAAATGGATATTACTGGTGAAAGTTCACTTCTCGAGGTGGAACTATACACATATTTAGATAGTGATGTAGACACAGATGGGGGACAGAAAGATTTGTTCGAGTAATGATGCACACTGCAAGAGAAGCACTAGCAAATGTGTGAACCTTGGAAAAAAAATTAATCTAGTGCTAACTTGGAAAACTTTAATGTCATATCAATAATGCTGCATGGATCACAAGCTCAGAGAACGACTAATAAATAATAAACATTCATTAACTTGTGCCCGCGCAGAATAAAAAGACAAAAATTGAACGAAAGAACCACTAGCGCTTTTAGAGCGAACTGAACAATTTCCAGTGATTAAGCCGTGAGGAAAAGAAACTTTGAGAACACATGCTTATGGTATAACGAGACTGTCTCTGAAGCCACATGGCAACAGAAATGGATAGGAGACCGGAAAACTCATGGAGATGGGATTAGAGTCGGTGATGAGTCATGTGGGGAGGACATGGAGGAAGTTGCAGGAGATGACAACAGATAGGAGGGCAGACGTGAGGTGGTTGAGGGTCCTTGCTACGTAGTGAGGATGATACAAAAGCCGTAAGAGCACAAGAAGAATATTGTTTAATGTGTTCTGTTACCCAGTCATGCTAACTTGACCATTTCCACACAGTTAAACATGTCACAGCGACCCAAACACCCTGTTCTGCTGTTATAATTGTATTTTAACCATGTTTGTAGTTATTGTATTAAGTGATCATTTTGTTTCAGCACGTGAAGATAAGGAGACAAAGACACCAGTAGGGGCTATTGTAGGTGGTGTCTTGGGTGGACTAGCACTGATTGCTGTCATTGGTGTTATTGTTTACTTGATAAGAGTGGCACAGTCCAGGAGAGATATCAGAGAAACAACCAGAGGTGAGTATACACAAGTTTCTATTGTATGAATAGTGTAGGTAGTTTAACATTCACTCTTTTCAGCAAATGACAATGAAAACTGGAGGAAAAATAACACTATGTCATATAAGATACTTCTTTGTAATATTAACAAAGTTGTATTCGGTTACAGATCAATAAATGTTTCTGTTATTGTATTTTGCTCATTTTTCCTAAGACTTCCTGCATGCAAAATAAATGTGTTAAAATTATTTTACCAACCTAATGACACAATGTATTTTTATATGCGAGTAAATGTTATGGTAGGCTAGTTAATCCATACATACGTAAGTACATACCTGCCTACGAACTCACGCCATACATATCTGCCTGCATGCATACATGCACGAATGCACACATGGACACATCGAGTCTTGCGTGAGCTATAAATTATGGACCTACAACCTTATATCTAATAGCCTAAAGTCGTGGAAGCGGGTCTTTTTTCTTTTTATATTACCAGTTATGAAGAAATCAGGACTAAAGTGGGGGTTATAGCTGCACTAAATTTTATTAGAAGGCAGCAAGTCAAATGGTTTGGCCATGCAAGTAGGTTACCAACTAACAATATACTACAACAAGCAATGATGTACAGACCAGAGGGAAGCAGAGGAAGAGGTCGACCACGTAAACGATGGACGCAGGGAATAACAGCGTCCATGGGAATATCAATACATGAAGCCCATAAGCGGGCACTCTCCCGTTGTTGATACTTCACATCGAGATGGAAAGGTACAAGAGGAACATGATGAGATGAGAGATTACCAGTTATGTAGCATTGTTTCCTAACAACGTGCAATCCGTGATCGTGTCGTATCGCTAACCATAGCCGCATACGTTTATCGGCATGCACATGATAATGATGATGGTGGCGTCTGTAATAATGATATCATGATGGTGTGATTGTTAGAGTGTAGTATTAGTTTGGTTCAGTGAAAATATAGTTCATGTTAGTTAGTTAGCCGCGGTTCCAACTTCGCGGCAACGGGTCGTCCCCATATTGCTCCGTTCCTGTGCCAGTGAATATCACAAAATGCTCCTCACTGCCCCATGTGAACAATGGAATAGACAGGAGTGTCGGCAAGCCAACAGCCCGCATAGGTACACTGTGCATAATGCCGCCGCCAGAATGCCAACACAAAAGTCCTCCACGAAACATACAGTTCATCGTCGATGAAAACAGCAGTCATCAGAAAGACTTCATTGACCGGGGTTTTATCCCATATGGTTCGGTCTCATTCTGCAGGACGACCCACCGAAAGCGATGCACAAAGCACAAACTCCATAGCTGCAGCGACGACTTCCAGGAGTCTCCTGAAAAATGCATACTTGAACTGAAAAGGCAAACCAGTCAATCCAGCAACAATCGGCCGTCATCGTTCCGAACATGCAGTTCACGCGAAAAACAATCGCGGACAGATGCAAAAGCATTCCACGCGAAATTCACAGCTCACAGTGTCGCGCCCGCACTCACTCAGTAGCAGGGCGACGGAACCATAGCCTCCTTAGTCGCCTCTTACGACGTGCATGGTAGGCAACAGTGTTACTATTCTTTGCTCCCCATATAATTCATGTCAGTGTACATCACAAAAACACCACCACTAACATTCTACATTTGTCCTCAGAAAATCCCGAAACACAAGTGACAAGCGGTGACAGACATACGCCGAAGCAAACATTCTCTGGGCATACTGAACTGCCTCAGGTGCAAGAGAACTCACACATATATGAAGAAATTAGTAATCCCAACTGCATCACGGTAGAAAGTGCATCCTCTGTCAGATACACGCAAACACCCAGACACCCCGTGAACAATGTGAGATCACATCGAGATGTTCATCAAGACATCAGAGAGTCAACGGAATCTCCGTATGTAAATGTAAACCGTGACCAAGATTGTAACATATATGCAAATTATCCTAATACGAACTAGGTTTGTAATATAAAAATGTGTTTACCATACTAAACTGCACTGTTTATATGAGGTTGTAAGATTTCACTCAAAGATCTTACAAATAACGACAACACTATTTCTGTATTTATGTAAAGGATGTTTGTCTACAGTTGATTATCTTTGCCTCTGGATGTGGAGATGTGAGCCTCTTATACTTAGGGACTAGTGCGCCTGTCTGCCGGTCTGGTGGACATGGGTTCGAATGTGTACTCATGTTAAGCTGGCTCCATATCCTTTGCAGGATGTCGCAGTCCACCCCAGTATTTTTGGGTTGTTTGAGATTTCTTGGCAAGTTTACGTTCAATAGTGTGCCATTGCTTTCTGAACTCATGTGGATTTGTAAAATTAATTTGGTCTCTAACTATGTACCAGGACATATCTGAGGAAGTAAAGGGGTGATACTGAGCACATCACCAATGAAGTATTGATTAGTTATAAACATATGGTGCTAGCACAATATACCCTCTCAGCCTCAATGAGTTCAAATGTGCTCCATTACTTGCGGTATTCACTAGCCTTATGTGGAGAGGTGGTTTATGAGAACAGAGAGGGGAATATCGTGGACTGAGAAGGAAACAAACACTGAGATATTGAGAGATATGGTTGATACAAGTTCGCCTATCAAAACCATGAGTAATAAGTGACATTTATGAGGCATTAGTGTTTAGGAAAACTTAATGACTATTCCATTTCATATTTGAAGGCCAAGCTGGCCTATATTGTCATTGTTAAAAATTCACCTTCGGAGGCTTTCATTTTTTCTCTTCATGTCTTGAGAATCCTTGATGAAAATAAATATATCACACAATATAAGGAAATAACCACTCACGCTATTCAAGCGTGGACGCCTCCATTGTGGTTTTGAACTTCTGGAAGCGCTCGAAGTTTGAAAAACACAAATGGGGATATTACTTTGAAGTGAAGTCAGTGATAGTTTCTTTATTGTGTTAATATATTAATTTTCTTGTAGAATTCGGTACTTCAATTTTAATTCACCGCAAACAAAGAAGAATCCCTTCGAGCCTCATTTGCATCGGTCCGGCAATCATTTTCCGGTTTAGTGTTCGGTGGACTGCTAGACCGATCGATGGATGTTTTTTTTAGTTTTGGGCCCGTAGGGCCCTCACTGTCGTCGACAGTGAGGGCCCTACGGGCCCAAAAACTTAAAAACATCCATCGATCGGTCTAGCAGTCCACCGAACACTAAACCGGAAAATGATTGCCGGACCGATGCAAATGAGGCTCGAAGGGATTCTTCTTTGTTTGCGGTGAATTAAAATTGAAGTACCTAGAATTCTTTCAGCCTGAAGACAAAAATAGGAAAGCTCCCAAAACAACCCTTAATTGAATTATTTGTTGTGACTAATAGCCGAGCAGTCTTTACCTGTTTATGGAGCTCTTCAATATAAGAGTTAAAATAGAGACATTTGCCATCATTTATTTCTTTTACAAAGCATCCCTACACCCCGGAAAATGAAATGAGCCAGTCTGCATGACCACAGGTCGAATTCTTCAGCTGCCAGCTACTCGTCGGCCTTAGGCCTATAATGTGATTAACAGACGTTGTGTTCAACCATTCAGGGGATTCAATATAAAGTTCCGCAGCAGTAGACTATTGTGGTTAGGTAAAGTGTTAGGATCATCACATGTATGTAGGCCTGGGTGCACGGAGAAGTAGTCTTTCCCTCCCATAGCCAACGGCGAGGGCTGACATCCAGCCCTCGTCCGACCGCGTTCATGCCATTGTATACGCAACATCTTTGCCGTTACACAAACTCATCCGCTATTGTGGATTATATATATATATGTCTCTCTGGCTGTGGGGTTACAACACTTTCTCTCTGTAATCCCGTTCATCACGCAGAGTCTCGTAGCGGAGCGAGAGCTGAGGCGGTTCGACCCCCGCTCGTGACTTGCGGGATACTGCGCAGGCCGCTCATAAAGCAATGGCAAACTACTGAGCGTAATCTTGCCAAGAGATCAACATACAGCTGAAAGATGCTGGTGTTGACAGCTAAGTCCTGT
>JACEFZ010017266.1:17500-25000 GCA_014155875.1 Cepaea nemoralis
TAATATATCTATCTAATCTATCTATTTATAGCTAATCTATCTGTCTGTCTGTCTGTCTGTTTCTATCTCTATCTATCTCTGTCTGTCTGTCTGTCTGTCTGACTGTCTGTCTGTCTATATCTCTATCTATCTCTGTCTGTCTGTCTGTCTGTCTATCTGTCTGACTACCCGGTCCGGTTGTCTATCTATCTATTCATCCATCCATCCATCCATCCATAGGACCCGGCCAGACTTCGACCAGCTCCTCGAGTATTATTTATTATTTCTGTTAACGGATATATTTCTTTTTGTTTTCAAATCATGAGATTGGCATTGAATTCAACATTGTGACACGTGTACTAACAAAGAAAAATCTCAAGGCACACATAAAATATGGAGAGGTTTTATTTTGAAAACAATTACAGGTGGTGGTTTCCTAATATGCTGCAATATAGAGACATCAAATGTTGCAGTAAAGTAAAGCAAAGTTGCAGTAAATTGTAAAAATACAGTGAGTAAATCAACAACAATGAAAAGAGGAAGTGGTTGGCTTTACAGAAACACAACAACAAGAGACAGGGTATACATTGTGGCTAGAAAGCTTTCGCCTGTACACACAAACAGAAGGATCCGACACAATTAAATTGTAAAACTTACTATGATCTCACTTAGCTTCAATCTTGGAAACGTCTAAATTCTGGGGTCACACACATCAAACTGCGGGCCACGATCCCCTTAGGCTGGCTGACAGGAAGTGACAGTGGAGAAAGGCAAATTAAATGTTGGGGATAGTGAACTGTGTGTGGAGAGGATGGAAAGGATACAGAATAAAGCTATGCGCATTATTCTTGGATATACAAGAGATACAGCATGCAGGGAGATGCGCTACCTTCTTGATTTTCCAACATTGAAGAGAGAATACAAGTTTGCAGAGCACGCGCCTACCTCTGAGTTAACGCAAACACACAGCATCCACTGCATAGTGAAATTATGAAGGTGAAGGGCAGCAGGTTAAAAAGAGGACGGTCGTGGATGGGTCACGCTGAAGACATTCTTCAACAGGTGTGTTCACTTGAGGACTTAGAACTTGGCGAGGAGTGGGTACAAGTGCCAACAGATTTCTGCACGTCCTCTTCAATTTGCATCCAACTAGACAGAAAATGCAGACAAGAAAATCCGGCCACTGTAGAGGCGGAAGTACAAGCGTTGATTTTCGAGAATTCGCTAGACGGTGATGCTGTCATTTACACAAACGGGTCGGTCGTCCGACATGTGAGAAGCTCATGGGCCTTTACGGCTCAGGCCGGAGGGAGAATTGTGAAGGAGGACTCTGGTGCTTTTGCTGAGACCACAAGTAGCCTGACTATGGAAGTCATGGCAGTAAGTAAAGCAATAACATGGCTCGAGACACAGACATTCACTAGGGCATGTTTCCTTAGCGACTCAATGAGCATGCTCAAGAGGATAGAGATGGGGTGGATCCGAAGAGAATGGTTGCTGTCTCTGGAGCGGTCTCGGCTGGCAAAGATTAGTTTCATCTTCGTGCCAGTGCATGCGGGAGTACAAGGAAATGAGCGGACTGACAAGCTCGCAGGTAAGGCTACTGTGGAGGGCGGACGCGCCATGGACCAGGCTGACATTCTGAATGCTCTACGAGAAGTAAGACTTTTGCGAGAACCAAGTGATGACTGTGAATCTACAACCATGGCCAGACTGTGAGAACAGCAAATTAAAAGAGGGGTGGCCAAACAAGAACACTACGCAGGAAGCCAAAGAAGATTGATAAACCAACACAGAACTGGTGTCGTTAGCCGCTACACGCTGCGGGATTTGCTGAGGAGGGGATCCGAGCACTTATGGACTGAATGGTTCGATGTGCAATGAGGATGATCTGTCGACTAGCTAACTAGTGAACAGTCAATCTTTGTAGGGGAAACAAATGAGTAGGATAGGCACAATAGAAAAGTGAGAATGACAGCCAAGTGAGGGGTTAAATGATCATTGAAATCAATACATAAATAAACTTTAAAAACAAAATTGATTCTATTTTCTGTGTTTGTGGAATTATTCAAGCACAATAACTGTTAATTTATTTATCTTGTTTTCTGTTTTGTTTGTTATCATGACGACTGTTGTTGGTGTCTGCCGGATGATTTTTCCCGTGCTGAAAAATAAAAATCTCTTGTCCAAGCAGCCACACGTGATGCACAGGGTAGAACATTTTTTTTTTAAAGTGCGCCATACTGAGGATCGACCGCAGTCTTGCTTGTCTAAGCCGGACATGTTGACACCTCAGCCACCCGATGCTCTAGTTTTATGTACTGTTGCATGTTTGCATCTATTTCTTCGTTTCATCTACATGTGCTATCACTTACGTAAACATATTCTAAAATCACCCACCCAGTGACGCGTTCAACCACAGGATGGTTATTATCTACTGAACAATTCACTATGCATAGACTCGCGTGAGAGACGTAAGATGGTGCAAAATGGTGGAAATGACCATGTTTTCACATGCATCTACTGTGGGCAAACATTTGCAGCAAGAATTGGCCTTACCAGCCACACTCGCCACCGCCATGGGTCGTAGTTATTAAGCCTATTTGAAGCACAATTTACCAAACTATCGTCTGTCAATACGGAAAGGTGCCAATGATGAGACTCAGAACATGACACAACGAATGCACGCAAAGCTACAGATAGGGTCTACAGCAATGTGTACATGTGTACAAGCACCTCAAATTGCAGACTATATACTACAACAAATACAGACTGTAACAAATACAGCCGAGAAAGGTCTATCTTATGGCCACATGAAACAAGCGTAGATGTCAAACTGTACGGAAGCTCGCGGGATCTGCAGAAGATCGTCATGCTGGGAACAAAACTTCAGGTATAGTAGGATTCCAAGCCAACAAGAAGTTTTCGAAGTTCTTGAATCTTACTGTGCTCTCATTTCATATGTTGCCGTCCTCTCAAGGTCTATTTTACTGTACACTCAGCTGTCATATTACTATCCTCACAAGGTCACAAGGCCCATCTTACTGTGAACTCAGCTGTTATATTGCCGTCCACACAAGGTCCCCCTGACTGTGCACTCAGCTGTCATATTACTGTCTTCACAAGACCCATGTTACTGTGCACTCAGCTGTCATATTACTATCCTCACAAGGCCCATCTTACTGTGCACTCAGCTGTCATATTACTATCCTCACAAGGCCGATCTTACTGTGCACTCATCTGTGATATTGCTGTCCTCACAAGGTCCATCTTACTGTGCGCTCAGCTGTCATATTGCTGTCCTCACAAGGTCCATCTTACTGTGCACTCAGCTGTCAAATTACTGTCCTTTCAAGGCCCATCTTACTTTACACTCAGCTGTCATATTACTGTCCTCACAAGACCCATCTTACTGTGCACTCAGCTGCCATGCTCCCGTCCTCACACGGTCAATCTTACTTTACACTCAGCTGTCATATTGCTATCCTCACAAGGGGACAGACAACAATGAATACAAATTCAACAGCGCACATCAACGTGTATACGGTGCCGATCACTGAACAACAGTTGGATGGGAGGGGTAGGACTCTATCATTCGTTGACGACATCCTCGTGTATCGACAGGGTCGAGATAGACAGGCGGTTGCCAACTATATGCAGGGCGAACTAGATCGAATTTCCTCATGGTGTGCTGATGCCGATGCCCTTGTCAACCCTGCAAAGGCAACGGTTACATGCTTCTCACTAAACAACCATATTGTGAAAACAGACCTGCCGGCAGTAAGAATGGATGGGAGCATTCTGAGTAGAACCCAGTCAATAACATATCTTGGCGTGAGGCTTGATCGTAGCCTGTCCTTCAGAGATCATGTCGATTATGTCATAACGAAGGCTCGAAAAGGTTTGGCAGCAATGAGAGTCATGGCGACTGCCAATATCGAGCAAAGACTGCTATTACTTCTGTTCCAAGGACTTGTGCTTTCGCGCATCGAGTATGCCCTGGCCATCCTCACTGTCAGCCCTACACAGATTGGAAGACTTGAAAAGGTACAAAACGAAGCCATGCGCATCATTTTGGGCTGCACGAGAGACACCAGCTGTGTAGCAATGAGATACCTCCTTGACTTCCCGACAATGGAACACAGGATCAAGATCTGGAGAGCTCGTGCATACTTAAAAATAAGTGCAGATGAGCAGAACCCTCTGCATGACGCTGTATTCAGAGAAAAGGGTGACAGGCTAAAGAGGGGCAAATCATGGATGGGTCGGGCGGAAGATGTCGTCGGACAGGTCTGCAGTCTTACCAGTATCAACCCCGGCAAGGAATGGGTGCCGGTGCCTCCAGCTTCTAAGTGTACCTTCTCCTGCATTATCACACTCGACAGACGGTGCAGAGAGCAGAACCCTGCCGCTGTCAATGCAGAGGTTAACGCGTTCATCTATGATCACCCAGATAGCCCCGAAGTGCTCATCTATACAGATGGATCTGTTGTAAAGCAGCAGAGAAGTGCGTGGGCATTTACAGCCCGTTCAGCGGGCCGAACCGTTCAAGAATCCAGTGGTGCCCACTCTATGACCACGAGCAGCATGACGATGGAGGTGATGGCAGTTACACAGGCGTTCATATGGCTGGAATTACAGCATTATACCAACGTGTGTGTACTAAGTGATTCAATGAGCATGATTCAGAAGGTCGAAGCTGGATCTGTACGTAGACAGTGGACTGAGTCGCTGCGGAAGTCTGTTGTCCGCAAAGTCACCTTCATCTTCGTCCCGGGACATGCGGGAGTCGAGGGAAATGAACGAGCTGATAAATTGGCTGGCTCTGCACCCCCTGTAGATGGCCAGCCCATGGATCGTGCGGATGTTATTAACGCCCTTAAAGATATGGCGAGAACAGAGGATTTTGACGCCAGTGATTCCACATCGCTCTCCAGGATGAAAGACCTGGGAGTAAGAATCGGCACAGCCGAACTCAGCTGTTACCAATAAGACGCGAGAGGTACATCGGGAAAACAAAGCGCCTCGTCAACCAACACAGAACTGGCACTATTAGCCACCGGACGCTGATGCATATGCTGGGGGGAGGATCTGAGCACCTATGGACATGTCCGGAGTGCAACGAAGATACCCCAACTGATAACTAACTAACTAACTCAACAGCGCACAACTACACGAACTACCATGACTACCAAGCGACTACAATGAGACTGTTTCATCTTCAAAGTAAACGTATCCCTCTGCGAGTCACTTGACATGTCCTTCATCTTTGGTTCACCATGTGAAATGTCTCCAATATGTGTTGAGTACTTGAGCATTAAGGGAGTTGTGGTCGCACAGTGGCCAACACCTGTGCCTACTAACCTTGCGGTCATGTGAATGTTTCAACTGATCTGGTCGAGGCAGCTCGCAACAGTCAGTCAGTCAAGGGCCTTTTTACACGCCAGAGACACATTGGCCATTTGGTGCTGGATCCATTTTATAGACTAATCAGCGCTATGTGGGTGGCATCATCAGTATCACTTCGGCCGCCTTTATTTTCTAAGATATTTCCTTGTACCCATTTCTTCTTCTTCTTCTTCTTCTTCTTCTTCTTCTTCTTCTTCTTCTTCTTCTTCTTCTTCTTCTTCTTCTTCTTCTTCTTCTTCTTCTTCTTCTTCTTCTTCTTCTTCTCCTCCTCCTCCTCCTCCTCCTCCTCCTCCTCCTCTTCCTTCTTCTTCTTCTTCTTCTTCTTCTTCTTCTTCTTCTTCTTCTTCTTCTTCTTCTTCTTCTTCTTCTTCTTCTTCTTCTTCTTCTTCTTCTTCTCCTCCTTCTGCGTTCATCCGGAGAGTTTTTTCGCACATGATTGCGTTATGCCTGTTTACAGCAGAGCTGCGTTCTTGCGCCGTTAGGCTGACACATCCGACTTCTGCGGGCATTTGTTGACCGGGTTAACCTTCCCGTAGATACCAATGTTAGGTTGGGTCGACCAGGCAGCCTACGTCAATTTTAAAGATCCGCGCCGATGCGAGTTCGCATCTTTGACCACAGTGTAACAACACTGGCCCGGATCTCAGTGGTTTTCAAGACCTCTGTTAATTTGGTTATTAGTTCTGTCTTCTATTGCCTCGTTGCCACCGGGACGGTGCCCGGACGCTGACTTCCGATCAGATTATTACAGACAAACTGACCACCACCTGACTATAAGACAACACTCATCAGACAGGTAAATTAAGAGTCTTTAATAACGATTCAGACTCTAGACAGACATTCTAGTACAAAACAAACCGACAGAAACACTAAGTATAGCGAGAGTCGTCTGGAGGACAGTTTCCTCATCCCACCCGCTTCTTGTCAGTCTTATGACGTGTAAATGATGTAGACACAGATGGCAGAATAGCATTCACCTGATCCTCCCGGAACTCTAGAAACTTCTTCGGACTTGAGCCCGGGAAAATACAGTTCTTTCGGCCACACGGCTGCTTCGTCTACCAGATTTGAATTTTTGGCCCACTCTTCTTCGATCAGTTGACTGGAGGGAAGTCTTCTCCTCAGTGGCACATCAATCGCACAGGTACAACAGAAAAACAATAGTGGTTCCTGTAAGTAAGAAGATACCCGGTGTATATTTCCATTTCACCTGTTATTAATACATCACAACACGATAATAGACCGACATTGTATGAATCGTCAGCTCTTCCACCTTCAGACCACTTCCATGGGTCTGACTTTAGACAACTCACCAACAGACCTGTGAAGAGCAGCCAGATACTAGACTCTCAGGTTCCTGATTAACCTCACACGTGGCAAGGATAGCCTCTCTGGAAAACACATTCTATTACCATTCGTGGTAAGATATAGGTCCCAGGACCTCAGGTCTAAGTATTTTCCCTATACTGGTTAAGGGTGTTTGTCTATGTTCCAGCAGCGCTGGTAAACCGTTCCTGAAATCCTAATTATAGACAGACCAAGAAAGAAGAGTGCGATCCTGGGTAAGTCACTTTTCCTCCTCCTCTCCTCGGGTATATGGATAGTCTGGAATGTATATGCACTGAACCCCACAGGTTTGGCTTCTCTTGGCAGCCCAAACAAGTGTAGAGTTTATTGGCGGAACATCCTGGTCCTATTATACAACCGGCAATGTATCCATTAGACACGCATGATAATATTATTCCTCTCTGAACAAATGAAGTAATACCTTAACAATCCAGAATTTAGAAAGCAAACATTGTGTGTGTGTGTGTGTGTGTGTGTGTGTGTGTGTGTGTGTGTGTGTGTGTGTGTGTGTGTGTGGTGTGTGTGTGTGTGTGTGTGTGTGTGTGTGTGTGTGTGTGTGTGTGTGTGTGTGTGTGTGTGTGTGTGTGTGTGTGTGTGTGTGTGTGTGTGTGTGTGTGTGTGTGTGTGTGTGTGTGTGTGTGTGTGTGTGTGTGTGTGTGTGTTGTGTGTGTGTGTGTGTGTGTGTGTGTGTGTGTGTGTGTGTGTGTGTGTGTGTGTGTGTGTGTGTGTGTGTGTGTGTGTGTGTGTGTGTTGTGTGTGTGTGTG
>JACEFZ010017266.1:27500-55760 GCA_014155875.1 Cepaea nemoralis
CGCTAGTTGACAGACATCACAAGACACTCAATCGATCAAGACAGCTGGAGAGAGCAATTACCTTTCCTGTAGGAACAAATCAGCCACAGAATGTGCTACCCTAGCATTCAGAAAGTCACCATTGTCCATCTTTATCTGGATCATCAGAAGTTGAGACAATTAACAGTAGACAAGACCCCATCTTGACGGTAGACTAGGATTCAACAGGATGCTCATGGCAGTTCGCCACCCTTCAATAGACGGACCTCTCTGCCTTCAGTATGAGGACAAGAATACACTACACCAGAGACGACCTTTCTTTATTAGAGATCAACTGTGAATGCCGTTACTAGCCCTCTCCGGAAGTGTCGTCAAATCGAATGACGTGATCTTCTGGATAGACTTGAATGTATACCACGCAAAAAGACTATCGAGAGTATAGCGCGATATCTTTCTCAGGACAGTGAATGTCACTTAAGTTGGTT
Organism: Cepaea nemoralis; assembly: GCA_014155875.1. Classification (NCBI taxonomy): domain Eukaryota; kingdom Metazoa; phylum Mollusca; class Gastropoda; order Stylommatophora; family Helicidae; genus Cepaea; species Cepaea nemoralis. The sequence continues at coordinate 27,965 of JACEFZ010017266.1, forward strand.
CCTCCGAAGTCGGAGAGTATCTGCCTGCACGGCGAGGAACCACCAGTCTTCACACCAATAAGCCAGACATGGGACAACGGATACTCACGCAAACCTCAGGTCCGGTATGACAACACACTGATGGTGGACAACAGGATGTCTTCATCCGGCATACAGGACTTCGCGCCGGAGTTCACAGCCAGCGAACACAAGCAAGCAAGCAAGCACTTAAGGTGGACTACAAGCTTCTCGTGAACCCAAAGATGGTCGAAGCTTGTCCTGGAAACCGAAAAATAGACCCACACATATCCTTTACAGGACATTGCTGTCAACATCTCCATCTTTCAGCTGTATGTTGATTTCTTGGCAAGATTACGCTCAGTAGTTTGCCATTTCTTTCTGGGCGGCCGGTTCACATACCCCGTAAGTTACCGATGCGATTCGAACCACTGCTGATTCTCACCGTCATCACGTTACCGAAGAGAGTATACGAGATTACGGAGAAAAGTCATAACCTCTAAGCCACGAAGCCTGGAAGCCCTACTGTACACCCATGAAAATGGGGTACCGCAGGATGGGGATTCGGATTGCCCCATCCTGAGGTGCAATTCCATTTTGTCACACACCGGGCAGCAAGCGAGTGGCTAGCCACTACGATAGCAAGATTGTTCTCGGCCTACAGTGGGTGCCAGATATTATCCTAGTGAGAAGGCGGGTGTCATACTGACCATGTCGTCCATGGAGTACCCATTGGTCTGTAAAATAATGGGGCTTGCACCATATACCCAATACACCTTGTGGAACAAGGTCCTTTACTTACTTAAGAGCTCAAGGCTGTAACAGTTGAGTCAAGAATCGACATCACAGCACTCGGGACATTCCCAAACGTGCTCCGTCCTCAACTTCAACAGCCAGCGAAGAGTCCCAACTATAATGGCACCAGCAACAATCTGATCACACGTCCGTCGGGCCTTTCCTCTGAGTTCTGGATATCATGATTTCCCTCCTATCAGTCTCTGACCCTTAACTGCGTCCAGCGCCTCATGTAACGGGTGATCTGTGTCTGCAGCTACTCTGAAGTATGCCTTCGCCTGCATCACCTTGAGCCTACCAGCAACAGTCGGCAGACCAAAGATGTAACGCATATACACTACTAGGGTGTCTCTGGTGCATCCCAGAATGACCCGCATAGCTTCGTTCTGTATGCGCTCTAATTTCACCAGCTGACTCTTTCAGACAGTGAGCAGTCCTAGTCTATAATCAATCACTGAGAGGATCAAGTGCTGGTATAGTGTGAAAAGCGTTCTCTGCTCTGTGTCCATTGCAGCCATAGTTTTAAGTGCATTGAGTCCATTTTGAGACCTTGTCACAAATGTCACCACATGGTCCTTGAAGGACAGGCTCCTGTCAAATGTGATTCCCAGATACTTCAGTTTTTTCTCTCTGTTGACGCTTCTACCATCTATCGCGAGGCTTGGGACATCAGCTCTCACAATCCTGTTGTCCAGAGAGCACCACAAAATAACCGCCTTTTCCGGGTGGATGACAGCACTTATTTCAGTGCATCAGTCAATCACTTTGTCTACTGTCGCCTGTAGCTCATGGGCTGTTTGCTCCCTAACTCTCCCCTGCCTATATGCAAGAATATCATCTGCAAATGTTAGTATCCTTCCAAACCCTGGTGCTTCTAGGTTTGCAATCTTGCTGGTATACACGTTAAAGTGCACCGGTGAGATTGCAGATCCCTGTGCCAGTCCCGGGGTTAAAATATGTGGCTCTGCTGTCCATGCACCCAGACGAAGAGCAACCCGACTAGACTGCAGGACAGCTGCTATCCAGTTCACCAACCAGGGATTGACCCCCTTCTTTCATCAGTACGGTCATCAAAATATCATGTCTAACTCTATTGTAATTGTATGCATCCTCGAGATCAAGCGCCATCGATTCCTGTCTACTCTGGAACCCCTCGTAAACATCAAAGGCAAAATTGGCTGCATTTGACCAGGTATCTTTTCCTGGCCTGTAGCTCCCCAGGCCTCTTGGAAGAATCTTACCCCTTTCCAAAATCCCTTGCAGCTTGACAGCAACTATCTTCTCTAAAATCTTCCCAGATGTATTTTGAAAGGTGAATAAAAAAGACAAACATGAGTATGCTAAGATAAATAAAGAAATAAAAGATAAATGTGTGAAGGCAAAAGAAAGTTGGTTAAAATAGTAATGCAAAATAAAATTGAATTACATTCCATTAAAGATCAAAAAAGTATGCACAGACAAATCAGTGAGCTTACAGGAAGAAAATAAGAATAAATATATGGTGTTTGAAATCAAAAACAGGAAAGATATTATTGGAGGAAGGTGCTGTGTGTCTTGTCACCCGATCTCATCTCCCTTCATAGCGAAGTAATAATGAGAGAAATTAACGAGAAGCCAGGAATACTAATCGGAGGATATAATATAAACAATATACGCTATGCAGATGACACAGTATTGGTGGCGGATAATGCAACAGACCTACAACAATTATAGGACATTGTAGTATCAGAGAGTGCACAGAAAAGACTCTCCTTGAATATCAAGAAAACAGTAACAATGGTGATATCAAAGAAAATTGGGACACCAAAATGTGACATAGAAATAGAAGGGGAAATTATAAACCAAGTAGATAATTTTAAATACCTAGCGGCTAGGGGCACTTATAACATCAGATGGAAGATGTACAAAAGAGATTAAGAGCAGAATAGGGCAGGCAACAGCCGTATTTCAGAAAATGAAGAGTATCTTATGCAATAAGTCGCTATCGATGAATGTAAGAAAGAGAGTGCTAAAATGCTATATAAAACCAGTTTTGCTGTATGGCAGCGAATCTTGGAATGTAAATGAACAAATTAGGAAGAACTTAGAAGCAACAGAGATGTGATTTTTAAGACGAATTCCTTGGACTGCCAGAGTAGCTAACAACGATTGCCTAAAAGAGGCTAATGAAACTAGAACACTATATACAACAATAAGAAAGAGACAAACAGCTTTCTTTGGTCATGTGATGAGGAGAGAGGCATTGGAGAACATCGTGACAACTGGAAAGATCGAGAGGAAGTGAGGCAGAGGCAGACCAAGAGAAATGATGCTGGACGGATTGAGACGGTGGCATGGAGGAATATCATCAGCAGAGTTAATCCAGAACACCAAAGACCGTGATATGTGGAGAGCCATAAACGCCTACGCCAGCCGGCACGGCACTTTATGATGATGATTCTAAAGCCGCTAAGCTTTGAATGATCCTTGAATGGTTTTGGGAGAGGGATGAGTTAGCTGTGCACCCAGTCCTGCGATACTGATGCTGTCCTAATGCTCTGGTTAAAGCAGTCGGTCAACTTCTTCAGGTCTGCATCGCTCAAAGCCTTCATGTGGCCATACCCAACCCCATCGGGCCCTGAAGCCGTGTCTTTTGCCTTTTTTAAAATATGTTTAACATCTTCAACCCGTATGATGTCTTCATAATGCATATTCTTTATGGTGCCAGATAATTCCTCTCTAACTGCATCCCTGGTGTCCGCATCATTATGATTGGTCTGCTCTAAAAATCTGTGGAGAAACGCCCCCCCCCCCCCCACTTTCTCTTTGTCTGTTGTAACGCTCACACCATCATCTCTATACATTGTTCCCACTGTCATAGGCCGATCTTTTCTTTGCATTTGTCTGTGCAGTTTCCATAATTTTCGCAGTGTTTTATCACCTTCAATCTCCTTCATGAAACATTCCCATTTTGCGTTTTTTGGCCTCTGCAGCACAGCCCTTGAAAATCTCCACCTTGTCTTTCTTGACATTTTCCGTAAATAAACACACATAATATTATTTGTCCCTCACAGAAGGAGAAGAAGGAAGTAGAGACTAGAAGACGCACTAAACAACATAAAATTTGAAAGCTATAGTTACCGACCGGGATCGAACCTGTCGCCTACAAATGTTGATGGCGCCTCGCTGCTGGAACAAGTGTACTTCGACGTACGACCATCTAGACCAGTGGTTCTCAACCGGTGGGGAATTCCCCCCCCCCCCCCGGGGGGAATTTCAGGGTTTCCAGGGGGGGGGGGATGAAGACCATTTCAAGATCGTGTTAATACAAGAACCGATTACTTGACATAGTTTTTCCCTTCATACTTTACAGTTATGTATGTCTCGTCCTTCTAAACCTCATTTTATAAAGTAAGTAGACCCACAAATCATGTTTTATGTGGATGTCTAGACTTGTTTTGCCGGTCTCTCTGGCTGTGGGGTTACAACACTTTCTCTCTGTAATCCCGTTCATCACGCAGAGTCTCGTAGCGGAGCGAGAGCTGAGGCGGTTCGACCCCCGCTCGTGACTTGCGGGATACTGAGACGGCCGCTCAGAAAGCAATGGCAAACTACTGAGCGTAATCTTGCCAAGAGATCAACATACAGCTGAAAGATGCTGGTGTTGACAGCTAAGTCCTGTAAAGGATGTGCTTAAACAAAAAAAGACTTGTTTTAGTATATGCTATTACATTTACCTTCCATTTTTGCGTATACTGTGTAGGGGAGGGGGGATTTTTTGATAGGAAATATGAAAGGTGGGGGGGGGGGGGGGGGGATTTACGTTCTGAAAATACGGTGAATGGGGGAACGGGCCAAATTTTTGACAGGAAGGGGGGGAATGGCGTTCTGAAAATATGGTGAAGGGGGGAATGGGCCAAAAAAGGTTGAGAACCACTGATCTAGACACTCCAAAATAAAAGTGTCTTCATTGGTCATGTCTATCATACACATGAACCTAACAACTATGGAATACGGACAGAATTCGTATCAAACCATTGAGATAGCACCATAGGTCTCATAATTTATATTAAACCAGTATAGGTCAAATAACAAACACACAAACACATCGGACCGTAATGCTGTTGTCGAGTATATATGAACAAACATTTAAAGATCCCCGCCCTCTCTCTCTCTCTCTCTCTCTCTCTCTCTCTCTCTCTCTCTCTCTCTCTCTCTCTCTCTCTCTCTCTCTGCCTTGCCCACCCCCCCCTCTCTCTGCCTTGCCCACCCACCCCTCTCTCTCTCTCTCTCTCTCTCTCTCTCTCTCTCTCTCTCTCTGCCTTGCCCCCCCCCTCTTTCTCCCCCTTTCGCGAAGTCATGGCAGTCTCGAACGTCATGCTCCAGGATTTATTTTTGTATTACACAGTAGCCGTTGGCAGAGTCGGTGAGACCCGTTGGCTGGTGTGCTGTAAGTGAACAACGTGTGTTCTCAAGATTCTGGTCTCAGCGTTTCTGCCAAGCTTATTTGTACTGTCGTGCTTACATCTGTAGTTTTCGTTTTCTTTCGTCTAGTTCCTACTCAAAGGTTACTTTAGTTGTGTTTTTACCTCCCTAAAACTATGAGATGGATAGGGCGGCTTGAGACTTCCTCCAGCTCTTCTGCCATGACATGTCCAGAGACTACCACAGTGAGCTAGTATCCACTGCACGCCTAGTTCTGTTATTTTATACATGATTCTAATATCTTTTATTCCATGGATAAAAGTGTTATGTTTGGAGCATGAGATGGCTTGGAGGACTGGCATTGAGTCTGTGAAGACTCGCGGTTTGGGGGAGGGGGGGGGGGTGCTAGTTATTCTCGACTATTTAGCGTCTTCGCAACTTAAGAAGGACAGTTCTGCTCAGAAATTAGTACCCATTCCATATGCCGAAGTGGAGAGTGCCCTTTAGGATGTTATTTATATTCGGTTGCCTCCCTTTTATGCAGTTTCTTTGGCAGAACACCCTTATAAACACCTGTGTACGGACTTTGGGGGTATACATTTCCATAAGCATGTGAAGTGAAAAAATTTCGATCTTAAGATTTCTAGACGCACAGACATAACTAGCAAATGTTGGAGATTATGGACGCCCAGCAGTCAAAACAAAGACTACTTTTGGGGAGGGGGTGGATGCATACAACAATTAAATCTGGATTCAACAACATTGTAGCACACCACATCAGATTGTTAAACTAGAATAAGAAGCCATATCTGATTTCAGACAACAGAAACAAAACAGTGACTTTACTTTTAGACGGGAGTAGCGGTAGCGCAGCGGCTGGCAGGCTTGTATGTTCGCCTGGTGGTCATGTGTTCGAATCTCCATCGAGACCAAGTTTGTAAACTGACCTGAGCTCCCAGGTGGAATTAGCCTCAAATGGTACCAGGAACTGCCATGGGGAGTAAAAGTGGCCGATCGCCCACTGAATGTAGATGGTATATGTAAATATGGGGCTAGCACCAAATACTCAGTACACCTCAGGGTGTATAAAAGGGTGTTTTACTTCTTCTTAAAATAGTATTGGGGACACATCTAGGAGGTACGATGTTTGTGGGAAGGAGTCGTTTGTAAAGATTAACAGCACGAATACATCAGAAACACGCACCAGTATCTAGAACTCTTTCCAGCTGCTGTAGAGTTATTACGCACGAAATTTACACTCGGGGCATCTTTTATTTCGCCCTAATCTAAGAATACTAGTTATTCGAAGTAACTACCCACTAAGTCAGAGGACGGTGTGATATTAGTAACCAGTGGTTCTTGTAAAAATTCTCAACACTATTAAGTGTTTTTAACCCGTTAACTTATAAGCATGTGGAAGACACTAAAACCTTTCAGTCACGTCTCTTTCTATTAGAATCTGTATATGACACCGTACTGCAGGTATAACAGTTGTTACAACATTAAGCGCGAAATTAACAATAGATGTGTAGTAGAAAATGACTGACAAAACAACCTTATGCAAACACAGCCCGCGTACATGCCCTTCAGGCTCATTGGAAGTATGGTATGTGGTCCATATTTCGGTGACTGAAGTGACATTACGGTTAATGTGATCGGTGTTGTATCGGCCACCTAAGCTTTCCCATATCCCCGGTATTTATTCCGCACTTGATGGGGGAAATTCATCCTTGGACTTCTGAGATCCAATCCAGGATCACTGTACAGGTAGACAGTGTGCTGATCACTACATCACCACGGCTTTAAACAAACAAGGTAATTAGTAAGGTTTTTTTTTTTAAACGTGCGCAAAGGTAGATATGAGAACCATAACAGCAGGCGGTATGAGAGAATATTTAACGGACAATTTCTAGACAGATAAGATGAGTAATGGAAATGACTACACCAACACCGCTTTAACCTCACAGATATCACACACACACACACAAAGCTAAATACGACCAAGGATGACTCCATGTCGTCTTATTCCTATAGTTATTATCCATTGTGGAAATCATCTTGCAGTAGGTCTCTTTCAGTTGAATTATTTTATTAACAAGAATGTTTCGAATAACATTTCCCAAATAATTGTTAAACACTCCTCGATTGCTTGTTTCCATTCGAAGACTTCCTTCCTGACGTGCTGGTTATGGCAGCTGAAGTAGTGTAGCTGTTAATTATATTTTATTGCGTGCGTTGATTAGGGATTAAGTACATGAAAGAACATTCTCAGAAGCGTGGACAGAAAGACACGATCCCGATGACAGGTAGACAACAACAATAGTAACTCTGTTGACAAAAATAAAAAAATATAACAAAAGGGAATGTAAAACATATAGGGACATTTCGCTATTACCTCCTAGTTGAGCACATACTGTCTGCGTGCAGTGTAGCCACAGTAAAGTGCTCACTGACCTGACAGCTATACGCCCAAGTATAGAAAAAGAAAAGAAAAAAAAAAGCCAAAGCCATGGCTGAGGCGATGCATTTCCCCAAGACTGCAGCGAGCAGAAGATGATGTCAACTGCTTGTATAGCGAGCCGGCAGTGACAGGCCTAATGGTTCGGTGAGGGCAGCCGGCTTTCTCCCTGCCACATGCAAAGGTACCGTGAACCGGGATAGGATCACGAGGTACCGGGTACATGGCGTTCGCCTCCCTCGGGGCAGGATGGCTGTGGGGTTGGCACACATGGCGGCGAATGTGTGGAAGACAGCAGTGAGCTGTTGTCTTGAAGTTTGCGCACAAGGTTCGGATGCACAAAATTAGAAATACATATGAAATCATAACTTGCATGTGTGCTCTCCCTTTAGAGTAAAGAAGATAAATAGGCCAAAACATGTATAAAAGGGGATATTTCTGGTGATTAGAAGCCTCATGCCGGTCTCCCTGGTTTAGAGGTTACACGACTTTCTCCGTAATCCCGTACACTCTCGTGAGTAACGTGACGTGCGTGATAAATGGTAGCTGTTCTCTCCGCGTCGGTAACTTATGGGGTATGTGAGCCGGTCGCTCAGAAAGCAAGATGTTGATGTTGACAGCGATGTCCTGTAAAGTATATGCGAACAAAACAAAAAAAATAAGCCTCATGTTGTGATTATACCCCATTGGAGTTAATACTACAAGTGTCTACAAGTACCATGGAGATTGTCCTTAAATACCATCAATCAAAACCCAACAGCAATAACTGGCGTAATATTGCCTTTAATCGTTTATTCTTCCCAGACAGATCATTTAGAAGCTACACGTTACCGATACTACAGTACTGTCTGTACTTGGTTAACGCCCATACCTGATTGAGAATTTGAGATCGCAGGATAATTATAACAATCGTATGTGATAGGTGTGCGTGTCACGTTGTTCTTTATATAAACTGAGTGACATGGTCGTTGTCTAGGTTTCAATGTTCCTTGTATGTCACTATGGAGTGTAAGTCGATCCAGCCACCCGTCTCACAATGCAACTCACCCCAGTAGTACACATCCATCAGTCAGTGAACAAGATTGATTTGGCGCACATAATCCTTTAATACAGCAAGAACACGGACAACCGGAACATAACTCTATATCCAGAAACAATATAATCCATAGAATATACATATCCTCCTCACAACTTAACACGCACACATCACTGCCTTCTCAAGGCCTGCTTAATCTCAAATCCACCAGACAGTTATTCAGCTACTATCCACGGCTGGGCCTCACACAATATAACCCACACACTGGGTCTAGGCCTACAGTTATCCAGCTACTATCCACGGCTGGACCTCACACAATACAACCCACACACTGGGTCCAGGCCTACACTAACTCTTCAACCCACTCAGGGTTTAGGCCTCCATTCAAAAACTCGGAGAACAACACAATACGGAGATCTCTAACTCCGCTCCTCTCCTTAGACTACCGACCCGCTCGGTATCTAAACATCCACTGTCCAAAACACGCGAACCGACCCTCAGTCGGTCTCAGCCGCAACTCCCCAGTCAATGTTTTCCACTGTCTTTTAACCCTACTGTCTAGCCCCTCTCTGGGCTCCCCACAACATTGCACCCCAGCTTAAAACTGACTCTCTCCCCATACACCCTGGGGGTCTCCACTCACCCTCACCATTATTTCTCATGGCTGGTTGTTTTTCTCGAAGTCCCGCTACAAAGGTCACTCACCTCAATGTCAATGACCCAAGTATATGTCATTACCATCCCGGACGAGCACCCAGATAATGTCACGTTGTTCTTTTTATAAACTGAGTGACATGGTCGTTGTCTAGGTTTCAATGTTCCTTGTATGTCACTATGGAGTGTAAGTAGAGCTAGCCACCCGTCTCACAATGCAACTCACCCCAGTAGTACACATCCATCAGTCAGTGAACAAGATTGATTTGGCGCACATAATCCTTTAATACAGCAAGAACACGGACAACCGGAACATAACTCTATATCCAGAAACAATATAATCCATAGAATATACATATCCTCCTCACAACTTAACACGCACACATCACTGCCTTCTCAAGGCCTGCTTAATCTCAAATCCACCAGACAGTTATTCAGCTACTATCCACGGCTGGGCCTCACACAATACAACCCACACACTGGGTCTAGGCCTACAGTTATCCAGCTACTATCCACGGCTGGACCTCACACAATACAACCCACACACTGGGTCTAGGCCTACAGTTATCCAGCTACGATCCACGGCTGGACCTCACACAATACAACCCACGCACTGGGTCCAGGCCTACACTAACTCTTCAACCCACTCTGGGTTTAGGCCTCCATTCAAAAACTCGGAGAACAACACAAGACGGAGATCTCTAACTCCGCTCCTCTCCTTAGACTACCGACCCGCTCGGTATCTAAACATCCACTGTCCAAAACACACGAACCGACCCTCAGTCGGTCTCAGCCGCAACTCCCCAGTCAATGTTTTCCACTGTCTTTTAACCCTACTGTCTAGCCCCTCCCTGGGCTCCCCACAACATTGCACCCCAGCCTAAAACTGTCTCTCTCCCCATCCACCCTGGGGGTCTCCACTCACCCTCACCATTATTTCTCAGGGCTGGTTGTTTTTCTCGTAGTCCGCTACAAAGGTCACTCACCTCACTGTCAATGACCCAGGCATATGTCATTACCCCCCTCTTAAAAGAAAACATCGTTTTCACATGTTGGGAGACTAAAACGTATTAAATATGTGACCCCGACATATTGCCTGGGTAGCCCTAAGTATGGATCCACCTTACTTTAGCTACCACACTAAATAATACATCAAGTAGTCATAGTAGACTACCATATTATCAACACATCCCTACCACCAACTTTCTATCTTGTGTACCAATGCATGAGCTAATACATGGCATAATAATCAACATAACATAGAAAAGCATACTATTTATGTAACCGCAGGTCTATTAATATTTTCAATAACACACAAACCATGTAACTTTACTAATAATGGTCCAAGAATAAATGTTGAGGCGCTGCATTGCCTCTGTCTTCCATCAACTATCTGGAGAATTTGTGTATCGACCATATATCAGGTGGTTCTTTTCTTGCATCAACCCACTTCTGATTCTTGTCGATGCTGTATCTACCCTTTATGTACCCATGCCTCATGTTTCCTATATCTTTAAAATATCCGTTTGCTAATCCTAACCCTAGTTCAGTGATGTCGTTAACACTCTTTTGAACTGCCTTAACTTTGCTATCTGCATATTGTACCGTTACACTGGAGTCTCTGTTTAGTCTGACCTCTTTATTAAATCCAGGCCAATATACCTGACATCCTGCTCTCTGTTGCTTACGCCTTATTCCTATGTGTCCTGCACATGCCCTATCCTGAGCTGTTCTTGTTTATCGGTCTCTATGTGCTAACGGTACTCCTGCTTGCCCACATGCAGTTCCGCCATTTGAAAACCGGCGAGTGAGAACATTGTTCTTCATTCCGAAGCACCCTCTACCCTTCTTTGATTGTCTATGTCTCACTTTACTACACCCTTGGAAACATTTCGAGAGTAGTATCTTGTCTCTGGGACTCCCTACAGCTATATTTGAAATCCATTCTCACCTGCTCAGCTGTCCTATCCTTGTCCTCTGTGTCTACTTCAAGTGCCTCTTTTTCTTCAGCTATGCTCTCTAATTTAGGCTTTCTTTTGGTAACTACCTGGCTACTACTTACACTATGTTTCTGGTCCCAATAAACTACTTCCTCTTCTGTACAATCTTTAACTCCTGGCACATTTCCTATGATCAGATCCGCCACTGGTGAGTCCAGAACACACGCTGTCACTCTTCCTGTGATATATGATGTTTTTACTGTTATCACGGCTACTGGGTAGAATTCTACTGTCCCATTAAATGTTATGGATCTAATCTTTTTCCCTGTATAATCCCAGGGATGTACTAAGCTCTTTCTCACCCCGATGGACGCACATCCTGAATCCCTAATTGTTAACGCTGGCCTATCATTAACAAACCCATGATGCATCTTCAGACTTCCTCCTTCATGCACTGCTGATCCTGCTTTAACTGTGTGACCACATATTAAGACCGGCTGACCGTCTTTTTCAAACAAAGGTTTGCATCCACTACAATTCTCATTGTTCAGCGTCTCAGTTACTTGTGCTGCATTTGAGTGCTCTATTTCTCTCATCGTACATTCGTAACTGAAATGGTTCTTTTTCCCACATTTAAAACAGATGATCTCCTGTTTCCTGTTATTCGTAGGCTCACTCTGTGGTTGTGCATCACACTGTGCTGCCTTATGTCTCCAGCTCCCACAATTCCAACATCCGGCATAACTATTTTGACGTCTCTGAAAGTTCCCCCTTTTGTATGGGTAACGCCCTGCTCTGCCAACATGGTTGCCACGGAAACCATTATCTTGAGACCCTTGTTGTTCATACTTCTGTGCTGAATCCACACTTTTCGCCCTTGGTCTGATAACTGGATTCTGGTCCTGTTTTGTATACGCTGCACAGACTATTTCCTCAATCATTTGTCTACCAATACAACTGTTTGGATGTGCATTCATGTAATTTTGCCCTAACTGAGACATTGTGTCTATGTCCTTTGGTTTATGCTCTTCAAAGAAAGCCACTAAGTTATTATTGCATGCAGATATCTTGTCTCTTAGAACTAAATCCACTTATTTATTAAAATCTTTCCCTACTTCTGCAAGCTCCATCCACTGTGTACGTAAATTCGTAGTACTAATACTATCACTCTGTACTCACCCAGTCACAATACAAGCACTAGGTAGTGAGGGGGGAATATTACTTATACTCCCTCATATATATATATCGCAAATAGCTGTAGAAAATTTCTGGAAATATTGTTAAACATACATATATATATACATATACAAACGAATGAATGATAACAATAAGTGGTGTCTATAAAACGCTAGACGCACAAGCTGAGTATACGGAGACGGTGATCACAAAGAAATAAACCACAGTAACATCCACAAGCTTGTGTAGGGACGACCACAGTGCGCGTAATATATATAAACTGACACCGAAAACAGTCTATATAGCAGATTTAGTCGCAAGAGTTACAAAATAACACATATATACTCAAAGAAATAAAATATCATACATAAAAATAATAAGAAGACAAGAAGGAATCTCAAATCAATAATATACACAGATTTGACGCAATACACCACGGCTCTAGATATTGGTTAGGACCACAATGCCAATGCACACCACGCTAACTTTTTAGCGTTGTCCTTACAAAAATATCGTAAGCACCAGAAAGAACCACGTTTTGCAACGCCTATCCTGATTTAGATAGAAATTGAAAAAAATGCCTACCCAACAACTACATGTAATAACATATACATATATAGATACACAAACAATAAAGACAGTTAGAACGATGAGAGCAAACAAAGTGTCCAAATGGTTGGCCGACAATAATGTACTTATTAACCAGTCGCCAAAAGTTATTATTTTGTTTTTAATAGTTTTCCACAATATGCTGGAAATGTCTGTTGGTAAATGTTCCGAAATGTCTACGACGCTAGATTCCAAAACGACTTATTGTTTTGTTGAGTGGTTACTGAATTTCACGTGGTGATCACAAGTTCCAACTGTCGAAAAAGTTGAAGGTGATAGTAATTATCCAAACTGTTCTGTCTCGACACAGTCCGTAACGTTATTGTGCTTTCCCTGGACGTGGTGACACCAAAGTAATAATCAAAACGTCTTTATACCTTGGTTGCGGAGATGACGCTTTGTTGTATCATCTATTAGGATTCACATTAACCAACCAGGTTCAACAAACACAATGGCCACAAATGTCCAACGTATTCAATCTGTATATATAGATACTTTTTTGCGAAGAAATGCGACCATTCTAGTGATGACGGCACTTGATTGTCTATTGTAGCATGTTTGCTTCGTGATATGATGACGACAGTAGAACAGTTCAACAAAGACGAAACATACAGTCTGGTTTTCGATCAAAACAACTTGTTTATCCAGTTCTCCTATGGAAAATTTTCGTCACTACCACCGTCCATGACCTTGACCACGCAGGTCAACCCCAGTCAGTACCTCAGTACTCTTTGTCACAATAATACACACTTAATCTATCTGTAAACTGACCGGAGACTTTTTCCGTCATACACAACACTTCACTGTCCTCGTAAACAGCGCTGACATTTTGTCAACCCGAACTTGATTCTGCTGTTTTTATCCTTCTTGAATTCAGCGTCCCCACACACTAGACGTGAATATGTTACGGGCAAAACAAAATTTCTCCAATATTCTTGGTCAATTCGCCCCACCCTTCCTTTTCGTGCGGCCGAAACTCTTGACCTGTCGACTTGCGACCATACAGTGCGTTTGCCTCGCCACACACACATGTCTTCAACGCGCACAGGACTGACCCGCTCCTGTCGCGACTTTTCACCTGTGCTGTTCGCTTGACCTATAAACACAAGCGCTTGTCTGCGTTAATTCTCTGGCGTCCCCGCTAGCTTCAGCAATACTGCCTGGTCTCAAATTTACCTGTCGTGCCCTTCATGTTAACTGTCTGTTATCTGTGGTGTTCAATTCTGTCTTCGTCACACCCACACACACCTGTCAGGATATCGTCCAGCTAGTATCATAGCACCAACATTTCTGTGCCGCGTCTTCTCCAGCGCACTGTTTTTGATGTACCATCGTGGCCTTCATGAACTGTCTGCTAGCTTGCGTATTGTCTTTGAATTTAATAATAATATCCTCTCTAATCCTCCTCACAACTTAACACGCACACATCACTGCCTTCTCAAGGCCTGCTTAATCTCAAATCCACCAGACAGTTATTCAGCTACAATCCACGGCTGGGCCTCACACAATACAACCCACACACTGGGTCTAGGCCTACAGTTATCCAGCTACTATCCACGGCTGGACCTCACACAATACAACCCACACACTGGGTCTAGGCCTACAGTTATCCAGCTACGATCCACGGCTGGGCCTCACACAATACAACCCACACACTGGGTCTAGGCCTACAGTTATCCAGCTACTATCCACGGCTGGACCTCACACAATACAACCTACACACTGGGTCTAGGCCTACAGTTATCCAGCTACGATCCACGGCTGGACCTCACACAATACAACCCAAACACTGGGTCTAGGCCTACAGTTATCCAGCTACGAATTACGGCTAGACCTCACACAATACAACCCACGCACTGGGTCCAGGCCTACACTAACTCTTCAACCCACTCTGAGTTTAGGCCTCCATTCAAAAACTCGGAGAACAACACAAGACGGAGATCTCTAACTCCGCTCCTCTCCTTAGACTACCGACCCGCTCGGTATCTAAACATCCACTGTCCAAAACACGCGAACCGACCCTCGGTCGGTCTCAGCCGCAACTCTCCAGTCAATGTTTTCCACTGTCTTTTAACCCTACTGTCTAACCCCTCCCTGGGCTCCCCCACAACATTGCACTCCAGCCTAAAACTGTCTCTCTCTCCATCCACCCTGGGGGTCTCCACTCACCCTCACCATTATTTCTCATTGCTGGTTGTTTTTCTCGTAGTCCCGCTACAAAGGTCACTGACCTCAATGTCAATGACCCAGGCATATGTCAGTGCGTATCACAATAATGGCGTAGAGGTTTTTTACTTTTTAAATATTTTGCACAGCTATACATTGTCAGTTTGTCCATTTTAGCCATAATTTAATTAAAGACCATATACAATATAAACGTCATGTTGATTAAATTCCTACATTCTTCTTTAACAATAGACAACGGTATGACATCGTTTCACAAACTCACCACTACATTGCCCAGATTTAGCATTATTTATGTGTTTGGTCAAAGTTCACTTTCGTGGCACACGGATAATTCCATAAATTATGGGTGCGTCCAGATTGCTATGGTGTCTGTGTTGAATGACAAATTCTAACATCTTCATAAGTGCCTCATGGAGAACACACTGTGAATCTCAGCACAGTGCACGAGTTCTGTAGCACCAGCGAGGCTTCAAATGTTTATAAGCCTGAATTAAAACAAGCTATATGAATGTGCCTGTCTCCGCGGCGAAGCGCTTACGAACGCGGTTCGTGATCCCGTACACTCGCGTTCGAAACACAGCTGCTCGCGATTTTGCAGCAGACCGCGTCGCGCTGGTTTTTTATGTAAATGGGTATGGGTGTTGGTCGTTCAGAAAGCAATGGCAAACTACTGAGCGTAAACTTGCCAAAACATCAACAACAGCAAACAAGGCTGGTGTTGACTGCAAACGTCCTGTAAAGGATACGCATCTAACTATATAAATGTGCTTTTTATGGGTAGCTTTTCTAAGTCTGAAATGTAGTGGACAGTGGCCCAATCGGCCTTCTCAGCTCGATTCCCAGCTGCCAAGGAATTTTTCACGTGTGCATCTTACACATGTGCCCTTAAATGTTTCGTCATTGTCCGAGGGACTTAGACATCCTGTCCACTACCTCATGATCAGGCAGGGGTATACTATCCTTTCCTTATTGTGTAAACAGCCACACATCCATGCCATGAACAGAACCAATGTCTAAAAGAGACAAATGTTCTTGGAAAAAGCGTCCTGCATGCTACTGAGCATACCACTCACCCAGTGCCGCTTGGTCTCAAAATAGAGACCTAGCAACATATACCTAGTACTCCTCTTGGTGTGGACAGTGTCCCTTTAAGGTTAATGTTTTTTGTTTGCTGTAGAAGTGACTGTTATTTGTCATAAACCATCGCCATAGTCGTCGACGTTGTCTTTGTGATACACATGACTATACTAACCAGCTGCTGGCACTACAGGCTAGTGTAATGTATGTTTGGTATATCCTGAAGACACTTTTCCTTTCATCATCATTACCAAGTTCCGTCTCTGCATTAGAGGACCTCTATACTGGACCTCCCACAGCAGCTGTCCTGCGTCTTCATGGTTCAGTTATATAAGACTCTTCCAGTCCATTTCTCGTTGTTTTCCACCCTCCCGTATCGCTCTTGAGCGCTTCCCCTTCACCTCTCCATCCAGCTTATCCTTCAACAAGAAGATGTATATTTTTATATGACCGAAGTATCTTGTCTGACCTTGACCATAATCAGTAATGTGCTCTTCAATCCCATGTTTTGTAAATCTTCATTGTTTGTTTTCTTCTCCTGTCATGACATTCTTTCTATACACCTGTACAACCACATTGAAAGATCTTCAGTTTTCCCCTTACATTGGTTATTCAATTGTCCGTGTTTCTTCACCATAACATAGTTTAGAGTGAATGTAACGCTTGATCAAACTTAGCTTTAATTTGTAACTCACCTGTTTAGATATGAGAAACTATTTCATAGGTTGAAGATTGGTTTCACCATTCCTTTTTTCTTTCTTATTGCAGGCTCACGTCTTCACTTCTCACCCAGCCTTTGTTCTTCTATTTATTTCATGAGTGTACAGGATCCTTTTTTTACGCCTTAAGGCGTACTGGATATATGTCGCTACATCCATGAGTTTATAGACCAGTCGAGGGTATGGTGTGATCAGTGCCATTTGAGCCTCCCTTACTTCTCAAGACATTTCTAGATGCCTATTGTAATCTGGGCCTATCTGACAGTCCTGGTCAGATTCTTTAAAATAAGATTTGAATCCTCCCTAATGCGGATCGAACCCATGACCAGCAGACGAACGTCTACGCTACGGCGGCTCCCAAACTGAGTCGGGGTAATCAACATTATCAACTGACGAGAACCTCAACAGGCAGAGAGTTGTCCCTAATTAGTGATTTCCCCGAGAAGTTGTTCAGTATGGGCAGGCATTAAGACGGCGACAAGTAAATTATGTTCTGTATATTTCGAAATACCTAACGGTGAGTGACTGCCGTATCCCAAGGGATAGACCAAGATCCTATTTGGTTCCCATCTCTTTACCTAGCTCATGTATGGCTCCACGAATACCGCTTGTGTACGGTGGTGGCCACACCACGGGTAACAGTCTTGGCTGACTGGCTAAACTACATGAGTGAAGTTGGGGAATATCCTACTAAGGGATTTTCCATCCCTAGTACACAAAATACTGGGACGGTGAACAAGACGGATGAATCTATATAGATCAACGGCTTCGAAAGCGAAACAGCAGAGTATGTGGCACACATGAGGCGTGTTCGGGACACAATAGTGAACATGGTTGGCTATCATGGAAGAGATTGGGATCTCACCACGTAGTATCCCACAGGCAGCAATACAATCACATCAGAAATAAAACAGCTATACGGGTAATTCTTGGCCCCCTGGAGATGAGCATGTTGTAAATATTCTCAGGGAATAGACAACTCCTATAGTGAGTAAGGTAGTGAATAATGATGGATGCACCTCAAATTCTTTTGAAAGGGTGCATTCTGACAATACCTATATGGAAAGTAGAAGGACAAGTCTGAGAATTAGTACGTGGAAGGCACGCACCCTTTATCAAGCAGGGAAATTTGACAACTTATTTCGGTAGCCAAAAACGTGGATTTGGATATTTTAGGTGTGTCTGCAAAAAAGGATGGACAGATGCGTGTTATATAAGGAAAGACGACTACATATTCATTAACTCGGGAGGAGATCACCACGGGAGAGGAGTAGGAATTTTAGTAAAAAGAAACTTAGAGAAAAGTATTAGTGGATTCTGGGCTCATAAAAACGACTGATTATAGTGATGAACAGCTAGAAGAATGTTATGAAAACCTACAACAAACAATGAAAGTTGTAAAATCAGAGGTCCTAATTGTCATGTGAGACATGAACGCAAAGGTTGGACAAACTAAATATAAGCAGATAGTAGGGCACCATGGTATGGGAAACAGAAATGACAGAAGAGACCGGCTGATACAGTGTTGCGGAGAAAACAATCTTATTATTTGTAACACATTTTCCCAACATAACCCTAGTAAATTATACTTGGAAAAACCCAGGTACCCTAACTGGTACACACAGTGATCCAGTTTCAAACTCCAGTAGTGGCGAAATTCAATTTTGTCATGACCATGCGGTTCCCTGATCGACCCACTTTAAGATTCATTTTTGTGACCTGAGTGTGGGAACTAACACTTCACACCCCGTCGGCGGGATTACCGTTACCTGTACAGTTATTACAGCGATTTGCGAGTGACCTGCCAGATTCTTACTTGTGTTCGCCATTCATGTTTATGTCCAGTGAAGTGTATTTGTTTAAGCGTTGCAGACTGTTGCAGTTGGTTCAAAATCACGTAGCGGCAATCGCTTCCGAGTTTGAAAAGGAAATACGCACCCCACTCAATCGTAGACGGAAAAGCTACATCTTTTTACACAACTATACTATAGCCATATTTATGTTAGTTACTTGTACCTGCCGGTCTCTCTGGCCGAGGGGTTACAACACTTTCTCCGTAATCCCGTTTATCACGCAGAGTCTCGTAGTGGGCGAGAGCTGGGAGCGGTTCGTCCCCCGCTGGTGACTTGCGGGATAACTGAGCCGGCCGCTCAGAAAGCAATGGCAAACTACTGAGCGTAATCTTGCCAAGTAATCAACAGACAGCTGAAAGATGCTGCTGTTGTCAGCGATGTCCTGTAAAGGATATGCAAAACATTTTTACTTGTACCTATTTTTCTGTATGTGTGTGTTCTCACTGGCAATTGGAAGAGGGCTGCTAGTAATGTGCTGTTAAACTTAAAATGTTGAATTTGCTGCACAAACCCAAAGCATAAATATTAGTATTGAAGTAAAAATCCCTAAACAAATTTCCTTACCTGGACTAGATCATTAGAGGTTTGTTTATCGTAAAGCTGCAAAAGAATATAGAATCACAGTGATTCTTCTCCCAATGCAGTCCTAGAGAACGAAACACGTCTTACATCAGGTGACATCAATGTTTAACTGATGACATGAATTATTACACACATTATATTTTACCTGCGAGAGTCGCGGTAGTGCAGTGACTAGCACGTCCACCTAGTGGCCTGGCGGTCATGTGTTTGAATCTTCCTCGCTGCGGGGATTTGTGTTTATTGATGTAGGGCTTCCAGGTCGATCCAACCTTAAACTTTCTGTGAATTTTCCACAATCAAAAAATATCTACTAGGTGCTCTCAGTGCTCTCTTTTTTTTTGGGGGGGGGGGGGGGGGTGGAGGGAGAGGGAGGAGACATGTTATGAGAAGAAATAAATTGGAGAACTTGGTGACAACTGGCAAGGTTGAGGGGAAGAGAACAAGGGAAAGACAGGGAAGTAAATACCTGGATGACACGGCCACATGGTATGGTCGAGACAGGAACACTTAGCTTATCCACGACTCTGGTGGTCGCATGAGATGTGAAACACGAACGCCTACGCTTATAGGCATGGCATATGATGATGATGATTTCAAAAATATCTTCTTTATAGTGTAAAAATACCGTAACAATAATATAAAGAACGAAGAAATGTCGGATTGCCATTGCGTGGTACACGAGGTACCAGTACCCGCTAGCCACATTGCCGCCACAATGATCGCAGCCACCTGCACCTTCATACTAGAGCAGTGGTTCTCAGCCTTTTTTGGCCCGTGCCCCCCTTCACCATATTTTCAGAACGTCATTCCCCCCCCCCCCTTTTCGTATTTCCTACCTAAAAATTTGGCCCGTGCCCCCTTTCACCATATTTTCAGAACATCATCCCCCCTTTCGTATTTCCTACCTAAAAATCCCCCACCCCACCCCTACACAGTATACGTAATAATGGAAGCTAAATTTAATAGCACATACTAAAACAAGTCTAGACGTCCACATAAAACGTGATTTGTGGGTCTACTTACTTTATAAAATGAATTTTAGAAGGGTGAGACGTACAGAACCGTAGGGAGTCTTCGTGGCGAAGTGGTCAAGCCGTTTAACTCGGGTTCCGAAGGTTGTGGGTCCGATTCCAGGCCGCGTCCTTCGGTTCACTAGTTAAATTCTTCGGAGACTCTTGTGGGTCATCGCTAGAGCTACGGAGTTCGTGCTTTGTGCGACGCTTTCCGCGCTGCGGAAAGAGACCGAGCCATATGGGATAAAACCCGGTGCAATGAAGTCGACCCTGTCGACTTTTAAGTGACTTTTTAAAGTACAGAACCGTAAATAATGAAGGGAAAAACAATATCAAGTAATCGGTTCCTGTATTAACGCTATCTTGAAGTAATCTTAATTTCCCCCCCCCCTTTTCCCTGGAAACCCTAAAATTCCCCCCTGGGGGGAATTCCCCACCGGTTGAGAACCACTGTACTAGAGGTTGTAGCCCCAGCAGGCGCACGATGGGATTGATGCTTGAGGTTAATTATAAGGTTTCACTGAATACAGAACAAATCGCAAGTAATAGTTATCACAAAGAAAACGTGTATATTTCTTTAATGAATTTAAACAAAGACGCTGTATATAAAAAAATATTGTACGATTTCTTGCCTGGCATCAATCAATCATGTGCCATGCCGGAAAGCGTGGGCGGTCATGACTCGCCATTTCACTCGATCACCAGTGTCGTGGATCAGCTCAGTGTTCCTGTCTCGTCCATGCCATGTGGCCAAGCCATCCAGGTATTTTCCTCTCGGTCTTCCTCTTGGTCTGTTCCCCTCGATCTTGCCAGTTGTCACTAAGTTCTCCAATCCATTTCTTCTCATAACATGTCCAAAAAATTTTGACTGTCTACGTCTAATTTCTCTAATCAGTTTACGATGTTCATTTGTCTCCTGTAGTACTTGGTCATTGGTTTTTCTGTCTGTCCATGGTATTCTTTGCATTTTCCTCAGAAACTACATTTCTGCAGCCATCAGATGCTTTTCATCTTGACTGCTCATTGTCCAAGTTTCACATCCATACAAAGGAACAGGCTCTATGTATCCCCTCAACAATCTTTTTTTCGTTTCAATTGACATCTTCTTATTGGTCAGAATGTTTTTCATCTTGCTAAAGGCTACTTTCGCCATGGCGATTCTTGTTCTAATCTCTTCAAGGCATCTCCCATCAGATGTTATAACTGTTCCAAGATAATTGTACCGATTCACTTGTTGAAGAATATTTCCATTTACTTGTATATTACATTGTGGCACTTCTTCCTTCCTACTGACGACCATAACCTGAGTCTTTTTACAATTTAATTCTAACCCCAGTTGCTCACTGTGTACAACAACCGCATCTACTAATTGTTGCAGGTCCTGCTCATTGTCTGCAATTAATACTGTATCATCTGCATATCTAATGTTATTGATGTTTCGTCCTCCAATGCTGATTCCATTTATATCCTCTACATTTCTGAAAATATTTTCACTGTACAGGGAAAAAAGATCTGGAGACATCACACATCCCTGCCTAACACCTCTCTTAATTGGCTGATACTGTCCCACTTCATTATCAATCCTTATTGCAGCTTGTTGTTTCCAATATATGTTTTTTATAAGTCTAATGTCTTTCCCATCAATTTGTAGATCTGCAAGCATATCCACCATGCTGACATGTCTAACGCTATCAAAAGCCTTTGTATAGTCAATAAAGCAAAGATGTATATCCTTGTTTACTTCTATAGCACGTTCAATAACTGTTCGCAGCATATACACAGCATTTACTGTACCCTTTCCTTCTACAAACCCGCATTGTTCTTCCCCTATTTCAGGTTGTATCTTCTTCCTCATTCTTTGCATGATAATTCTTAGCAAAATCTTTGTGATGTGACTCATTATACTAATTGTTCTATGTTGATCACATTCCAAGGTTCCTGATTTCTTTGGGATTGCAATAAATATAGAGTTACATAATTCAGGAGGTATATCTCCAGTATCATATAATGTGTTCAGCAGTCTGGTGACTTGATCTAGTCCAAATTCTTCTAAAGCTTTAATCATTTCTGTTGTGATGTTATCTGCACCGGGGGCCTTGCCAGCTTTCATATGCTTAAGAACATTTCGAACCTCCATCTCCAAAATTGGCGGTCCTTCATTATTAAATCTAATATCATACTGTTCGTCTCTGTTATCATCATAAAGGTGTTTCACATAATCTGTCCATACCTGTAGAATCTGGTCTTTTTCTATTATGATTTTGCCATCTTCAGTTTTTAGACACCCGGTTGATGTACTTGTTCTTTTATTAGTAAGTTCCTGAATTCTTTTGTGCACTAATTTGGTATTTTGACTGTTGTGTTGGCTTTCAATTTCTAAGCACTTTTCCTCAAGCCATGCTTCTTTTGCCTCCTTACATAATGTTCTGACTTGTCTGTGAATTTCTTCATATTTGACAGAATTATTTTTGCTGAGTCTTCTTGTTTCCATGAGGTGTAAAATTTCTTCAGTCATCCATTTCTTACGACCCACTTTCTTTAATTTTGGAATAGTTGTTTCTGCAGCCACATTGATTGAATTCTTCAACGTTTCCCATTGATCATCCACATCCTGAAATAGGATCTCTAGATCAGACAAAATTTCAAATCTGTTCTGTACTTCTATGTTGAATTTGTTTTGTATTTCCTTGTCATTACTCAATGTACACAAATCATATTTAGTTTTTCCTGTTATATACTTGACTTTCTTCAACTTTATCCTCAATGTTGCCTGGCATATTTCGCTGCAAAACGTCAGCCGGGGATAAACAAATTGTTCTTTACAGAAGAAATTCGCCACATCCGAGATCGCCTAAAGCGGTTTGCTCCCTCTCTCTCTCTCTCTCTCTCTCTCTCTATATATATATATATATATATATATATATATATATATATATATATATATATATATATATATATATAATATATATATATATATATATCATCATCATCATCATCATCATCATCATCATTGGCATCTTGCCGTCTTGACAGACGATAGTTTGTGCTTTAAAAAGGCATAATAGCTATTACCCAAGGCTGTAGCGAATGTGACTAAGGCCAATTCGAGCTGTAAATGTTCGTCCACAGTGTGTGCATGTGAACACGTGGTCATTTCCACCATCATGCACCATCTTACGTCTTAAACGCTCGGTGTGTGACTTATCTGCAATAATTTTCTCCCTTGTCTTGATTCAATTTCTGATGTTTGCCCTCCATGCAACACGTTCAGCGGCGACTTGCTCCCAATGTGCATTATCAATGCCTGTATCAATCATGTCCCGCTTACACACATCTTTGTATCGTAGTAGAGGCCGACCCTGAGATCTCTTACCCATCTGTAATTCACCAAAAAAGATGTCCTTTCGGTATTCTACCATCATCCATCCTCCTAAGATGTCCTATCCATCTAAGTTTGCGAAGACTGAGCATGGAATAAACCGTCACACAACCTGATCTTTCCAATACTTCAGTATTTGTGATTTTGTCTTGCCACTTAATACCAAGAATTCTTCGCAGACACAGCATATGAAAGCTGTTTAAACGTTTCTCTTGGTGTGAGTAAGTTGTCCAGGTTTCACTGCCATAAAGAAGAGTACTAAGGACACAGGCTTGATAGACAAGGACTTTTGTTTTGGCAGTAAGCTTCCTGTTCTCCCAGACTCTTTTTTTTTAACCTGTTCATTGTTGTTGCTGCCTTACCAATCCGGATGTTGATTTCCTGATCTAGGGATAATTTGCTATTTACCACTGATCCTAGATATGTAAAATGGTCTACCATCTCTAGTTCGGCGTCGTCAATAAAGATTGATGGTACCCCATGTGCACCTTGTGACATAATCTGTGTCTTCTGTTTGCTAATTGTTAAACCAAATTCAGAACAAGCATTGGAGAATGCAGATAGTAGACATTATAATTCTTCCTCATAAGTGGGTCGTAACTGCAGCATCATCTGCAAATAGCAACTCTCTGATCAGTACCCTCCTAATTTTGGTCTTGGCCTTCAATCTCTGAGCATTGTAGAGGCCGCCATCTGAGCGTGAGTGAATGTATATACCCCCATCCTGATCACGAAAGGCATATTTCAGTAGAATGTGAAAAGTATATTCCAAAGAGGGTGGGAGCTAGTACACAACCTTGCTTAACTCCACTCTTGATTTCAAACTCTTCAGAAGTTGCACCAACAAACTTGATTATACCCTTCATGCCTGTGTGGAACGATTCCACAATGGACAGAAAAGTTGATGGGCAGCCAATCTTCTTTAGTGCCTTGAACAGACCCTGACGACTGACCAAATCAAATGCCTTTGTGAGGTCGATGAAGGCAATAAACAGCGGTTGATTTTGTTCTCGGCACTTTTCTTGCATTTGTCGCAATGAGAATATATATATATATATATATATATATATATATATATATATATATATATATATATATATATATATATATATATATATATATATATATAAACTAGCTGACCCGGCCCGGCTTCGCCCAGGTCCTGGTGGGGATCTATCTATCTGTCTGTCTGTCTGTCGGTCGGTCTGACCCGGCCCGGCTTCACCCAGTCCCTGGTGGGGAGCATCTCATTTAATTCATATAAGTAGTCATATAAGCTCCCGTTCCCGTCTGTCTGTCTGTCTGTCTGTCTGTGTGACCTGGCCCGGCTTCGCCCAGCCTCTGGTGGGGAGCATCTCATTTAATTCATATAAGTAGTCATATATGCTCCCGTTCCCGACTATCTGTCTGTCTGTCTGTCTATCTATCTGATCCGGCGCGGCTTCGCCCAGCTCCTGGCGGGAGCGTCTCATTAAATTCATATAACAAAAAAAAGTAACTTAAGAATGCCCTTCCACACACCATCCATTATTTTTAATGAAAACTGTTTTTAATCACCTACATGACTACATAAAAAGATGAGTTAGAAAATTTTCACTATTTACATAGATGCATTATTTTTATGAAAACTTTGAAAATGCCTTAAAGATTATATCATTATTTATTATAACTCATATGCCTGTAAATAACTGTAGACAAAGAGTTTATAAATCTTTGAAAACAATGCAACAATCTATATGTAAAATATATAGCAACTAGCTGACCCGGCCCGGCTTCGCCCAGTCCCTGGTGGGGAGCATCTCATTTAATTCATATAAGTAGTCATATAAGTTCTCGTTCCCGTTACCGACTGTCTGTCTGTCTGTCTGTCTGTCTGTCTGTCTGTCTGTCTGTCTGACCCGGCCCGGCATTGCCCAGCTCCTGGTGTGGAGCATCTCATTTAATTCATATAAGTAGTCATATAAGTTCCCGTTCCCGTTACCGACTATCTGTCTGTCTGTCTGTCTGTCTGTCTGTCTGTCTGTCTGTCTGTCTGTCTGTCTGTCTGTCTATCTGTCTGCCTGACCCTGTCCGGCTTCGCCCAGTCCCTGGTGGGGAGCATCTCATTTAATTCACATAAGTAGTCATATAAGTTCTCATTAAATTCATACAACAAAAAAAATAACTTAAAAGAATGTCCTTCCAGACACCATCCATTATTTTTAATGAAAACGCTTGCTAATCACCTGCATGACTACAGTAACTTCTTAAGCAAATAAAGATGAGTTACAATGTTATGCATTGTGCATTATTTTTATGAAAACTTTAAAAATGCCTTACAGTTTGTATCATTATTTATTATAACTCATATGCCGGTACATAACTATGGACACAGAGTTTATGAATCTTTGAAAACGATGCCACAATATGACTATAAGTTATACAGAAAAGTTATGCCCCTTGAAATAACTTTTACGGAGTTAGGTCCCCTGAAATATATACAATTATAATGAAAAATGAAAATGAAATAATACTGAGTAAGCAGGCGATTTCACACTAAAAAACTATGACAGTTGACAGCTCTGGAATTAAAGGAAGGCGTGTAGAAAATTTCATCTCAATCGGATGGGCCGTTCGCGAGCGCACAAAGGACATACATAGATACATACATAGATACAGACAGACAGACATACGCTCCTTATTTATATATAAGATGTTATTAAAAGTTATGCCCCTTGAAATAACTTTTCTTAAGTTAAGTCCCCTCACTATATATATATAAATGATAAGATATTAAAATATTAAATTTTAGTAAGTAAATAACTGATTTACACTAACAAACTATGACAGTTGGATGCACGGGAGTGAGAAGAAGACATATTGAAAATTTCTTCTCAATCGGATGGACCGTTCGCGAAAGCATAAAGAACGGACATACATACAGACATACATCGTCTTTTATATATATATATATATATATATATATATATATATATATATATATATATATATATATAGAGAGAGAGAAGAGAGGAGGAGAGAGAGAGAGAGAGAGAGAGAGAGAGAGAGAG
The DNA here is from genome assembly GCA_014155875.1 of Cepaea nemoralis. Taxonomy (NCBI): domain Eukaryota; kingdom Metazoa; phylum Mollusca; class Gastropoda; order Stylommatophora; family Helicidae; genus Cepaea; species Cepaea nemoralis. The sequence continues at coordinate 54,894 of JACEFZ010017266.1, forward strand.
TGAGAGAGAGAGAGAGAGAGAGAGAGAGAGAGAGAGAGAGAGAGAGAGAGAGAGAGAGAGAGAGAGAGAGAGAGAGGCAACATTGATCTGACACATTTGTAACTTTAATAAAACTAAATTATAATAAATGAACAAAAAGTATTTTTATTTATTAAATGTACACATGATGCCATTTTGTTTTATGTTGTTTGAATAATGAAAAAAAGTATTGTTATTTCCTAAATGTACATATGATGTCATTTTATTTCATTTTCTTTTAAACATTACATCAGTCAAATGTTCGCCGTTATTGTCCACACACTGTTGAAGACATTCGCACTCGGAGAATCATTTCATGTGGAATAGACTAAATTTCTTGATTAATTGCATCTTTCAATTGTTCAATAGATCGGGGCGATGAATACCTTTGTATACCTTTGATTTTAGGTATCCCCAGAGAAAAATATCACACGGGTTCAAGTCAGGTGATCGGGCAGGCCAACCGAGGTCACCTCGGAATGAAATTAAATGACCGGGGAACATCTCCCTCAAAATTTCTATTGAACGTCTAGACGTGTGGGCTATTGCGCCATCTTGTTGGAACCAAACATTATTTCTGACGTCAAGTTCATCCAATTTGGGTCACAGAAAAGTGTCCAGCAACACGCAATATCGTTCAGAGTTAACGGTCACTGTAACATTGTCTTCTTCAAAAAAGTACGGACCCAAAATGCCAAATTCTGCTATCGCACACCATACAATTACATGAGGACTGTGCAAGGGGCGTTCGTGTAACTCATGAGGATTGTTTTGGGACCAGTAGCGGAAATTTTGCTTATTCACGCTTCCACACAAATGAAAATGGGCCTCGTCACTGAAAATCACAAT
>JACEFZ010017267.1:0-65000 GCA_014155875.1 Cepaea nemoralis
AGATGAGAATTTAAAAAAAAAAAAAAAATGGAATGGCATGTAAGGAAAGCAGGTGGCATTAAACGATACCTCGTAATATGAAAGAGGGGAATACATAAAAAATATGGAATAGAATGTACTTTGAATGCTGGGCTCAACTCTCTCTCTCTCTCTCTCTCTCCCCTCTCTCTCTCTCTCTCTCTTTCCTCTTTCTTTTCTCTCCCTCTCTCTCCTTTTTACATACACCACTCTCCACCATTCACTCTCTCACTCTCACTTACACTCACTAACTCTCTCACTTGCTTTACAGTAATTTACATGAATTCATTTTATGCATGTTAAAATCAAGTGCATCAAAATGATAATATGAAAAAAATGAGAATACACAAAACATATGGATCAGCATGTTAGATGACATGCGTGCGCTCAACTCTCTCTCTCTCTCTCTCTCGTCTCCTCCTCTCCACTCTCTCTCTCTCTCTCTCTCTCTCTCTCTCTCTCTCTCTCTCTCTCTCTCACACACACACACATGTACATACACACACCCACACACATCATACCCACGAAATGCACACACCTGCACACATCCATGTACTTACTCACACGTACTCACATAACACTCGAATATACACTTCCTCGCATACACTGCATGCATGCACACTTAAACATACAAAGATATACAATACATACACGAGCACACACACTTATCCATACACACATACATACACGAGCGTGCATATAAACGCATATAAACACATGAACGCACACCTTAACACACGTACAGACATACACACAGAGGCACACACAGATACACACATGTACATACATATACACCCATACACACATCCAGACATGCACACACATACATCACACTTTCTCATGCACTCTCTCATTCACCCACGCTCTCTCTTTTACACACTCACTCGCTCTCACACTCACTCATTCGAGCACATACACGCATACCCACAAATTCTCTCTCACTCACTCACGCTCCCTTACTCACTCATTTACTCGATGACTCTCTAACTCACATTCACTCACTAACTTTTACACTCTATCACACAGACAGGCAGACACACAACACACCCACTCTCTCAGATTCACTCATTTCTCTAACTAAATCTCTCACACATATGTCCACACACTCACTCACTTTTACACTCACTCAGGCACACGACGCATGCATACTCTCTCACTCTCACTCATACTAATTCTTCCACTCACACTCTTTCTCACTCACTCTCTCACCCACTGTCTTGTTCACACACATACAGTGAAGAATGATAGTGGGAAAATGAAGATACTAGTAGGTGACTTATGGAGGCATATAGTCGGTATGAAGTAAGTATTGAAAGAGTTTTCGGTTGAATGTGTAGGGACTCATTGGTGTTTTCAGTTCTGGTGGAAGGCTATTCCACAAGTGAGCACCAGAATATGCGAAACAAGTTTTGTATAAGTCCAATCTAGGCTTAGGAAGCTGTAATAAATAAGAGAGAGAGAGAGAGAGAGAGAGAGAGAGAGAGAGAGAGAGAGAGAGAGAGAGAGAGAGAGAGAGAGAGAGAGAGAGAGAGAGAGAGAGAGAGACGTAAATGTATATGAATGTTCCGAATATTTTAAATAATTATTACACTGTATCCTGCAGCTCATTACTATTCTCGCTGCACAAATATTACAATTCCTCTCACAAAAATGCCACCTTTCCTGATACCCTATGTTTTGTGTATAAGTAAACCTTAGCAGTCGATACTCAAATATTTCTTCACATATACCAATGAAGGTCAGCACGGTCGAATAGACAAGAGAGCTCGCTCTTAAACTTCAGGTATGTTGATGGTGATGTAGCGGGTTCAATCCCTACACCAGTTAGTTGGACTAAAATGTTGACTTCTCATCCTTAACTTGGGGACGTAAATTACAAGTATCTCTGAAGTCGGGGTGGGTTTGCCTACATGGATGTGCCCATTGTTGTAAATATTGCTAACCATATATGTAATGATAGCAATAGAATATTCTGTCAAGTTCTTCTACTGTCATGTTGTATGCCATTCTAGGAGTGCTCCGTTTCTTTGCGCCGACGCACTGTTTCTCTGACTTCTGTTCTCAAATAAACATACAAACTGTTACACAAACGTTCTAAATTACATATTTTATTTTAAGTCATTGTTACACTTCCCCCTTTTCAGCAATTAGAAGTAAAAATTCCCTTCGTATTGTTCTTTTTCTTTTTGAAGTGTTCTCTCCAGATTTATCTGGACTTATCAGCTGTCGTGTTACCACAGTAGTTTTCAACGTCGTGTTGATCTTGTGAGCATTCATGCGTCTTTCTGACCTCTGCCGAATAACTATCTTCTGTTGCTCTACTGTAGTCTGCTGAAATTTGATTTTCACAGCTTGGTTTATTTGTATATTTCGATAGTTGTACGTTCATTTCGATGTAAGCAGTGAAATTTCATTTCTGTATGCTCTGTGTAAACTTTCAATTAGGTCAATAGTTCGAACATGCCTGTCAGCCAGACTATTACTACGTTTCTTACGATAGTTCTTTAAACACAATCAACTCGTTTATATGAAATCCGTTCTACGGAAATTATTAGTTCTGTAACAATTTAGGAAAGTTTCTGTTCTTTGTGTACTATTTTCTTTCTAGGGTATTCTTTTATTTCCCAGGAAATTCTGTCCACTCTGAGCCACCATATCTGCCATGAAGAGGAAATGCTCTGTCTCGACCATGGCAGATGACATTGACTGGGGCGAGCTGTACTATTGATGTTGCCCGCCGTCATGAATTTTACGCTATGAGTTTTCTCGGCTCGTTGAATCAATCACGCTAAGTGCTGGCTATCTGTTATGCATATTCTTATGGTTGAAAGTTCTCATTGCGGCGTTCGTACACATGTATGTTTTTGTGTGCGTCAAGAATGTTCTATGAGAGCCGATACTGTAGGAGTGACGACAGCTACTTCTTTAAGTCAACAAACGCAACTCAATGAATCAACTGGACACAGTATTCACAGCTTCTTTTGACTCTGGGCATTTAATAACATATACTAATATTTACGCCACAAACAGTACCTAGAGTCCACAATAACTTCACGATAATAATAATCACATAACCTAATCACAGATGTAGCGGCACATTTATTGGCCGTGCTACGAAGTTAATAACTACCTCGCAACTCGATGATAGCTCAAAACCAACTCACTACCTGCAGGGAAAGGTTTCTCCTGCTCAAAGACCTGCCTCGATATTCTCATGCAAGGCAAGGTTCTCAATCTTCTCACGCTGGGCTGCGTGAAGCTGTGGGTTGTCTGTACCGAATGACCATGACCTGACCTAGGTCTATGGCATGTGTTACTGATTCTTTTGACATTTCATATTTATATTAATATGGTTATAATATGCTAAAGCGATGTAACCAACTGAGTGACGTAATAATATTCTTTTCTTGACTAGTTTAATCATTTGTAGATCAAATGAAGGGTATCCTGAATATTCATTCTCTTTACTCCACCGTATGTCCCTTAGAATGCAGCATTAACAAACACACATAGGTTCAACATTTTGAGAAACTGTATATTCCCTGTGGCAATATATGATATGAATATGGATCAAATACACTAAAGAAGTGCTTGCTTGCTTGCTTGTGTTCGTTGGCTTGAGCTCCAACGCGAAGTCCTGTATGTCGGATGAAGGCACCCTGTTGTCCAGCATAAGTGTGATGTCATACAGGACCTGAGGTTTGCGTGAGTATCCGTTGTCCCATGTCTGGCTTATTGGTGTGCAGACTGGTGGTTCCTCGCCGTACAGGCAGACACTCTCCGACTTCGGAGGAATCGGCGATCCTACTGACTTTAGCCAGGACCCCGAAGGGACCTGTTGCCCAGGACGCTCGACGAGGACGCGTCAATAGGTCTTGGCCAGTATATAACCCGGCCCTGGTGCCTTGGAAACACCTCTGCGTCCCAGTAAAGTGAATCGAGGTTTGTGGACTTAAATGTTACAGATAAATTCTTAGACTACCGTGGATCTTGAAGAAAAAAAAATACGGACAATCGAGTCTGGTTACAAACTAGAGAACACGGGCTGTTGGAATTCGATAGGCCATTCATAAAAGGTAGTACAGCTTAGTACACATGCACTTTTGTATGGATGTGAAGCGTGGAATATGAGCAGACAAGCTGAAAAAATATCTGATGGCTGTGGAAATGTGGTTTCTGGGGAAAATGCAAAGAATACCATGCACAGACAGAAAAATCAAGTGAACAAGTTCCTACGGGAAACAAATGAAAACCGTAAACTGATTAGAGACATTAGACGTAGACAGTCAACAGTTTGTTTTTTGACACGTTATGAGAAGAAATAAATTGGAGAACTTTGTGACAACCGGCAATATTGAGGGGAAGAGAACAGGGGGAAGGCAGAGAAGTCAATACTTGGATGGTTTGACCACGTGGTATGGTTGAGACAAGAACACTGAGCTGATCCACGACTTTGGTGATCGCGTGAGATAAAGAAACATGACCACCCACGCTTATAGGCTTGGCATATGATGACGAGTTTAGTTTAGTTTAGTCGACGGATCAACATAACTGCACACGGGTGTAACCCATAAGTGCTTCGTTCTTCTCCTAACTAAAGCCTGAGTCCGGAGAATCTATGCTCAGTGCACGAACGTCGCAGCACCGGCGAGGATCCTGAAATACTTTGGGTAAATTTTTAACTCACAATTTTACCTGGGCAACGCCGTTAGGCTACTCTTTTCCGATTTCCAACTGCCAGGGGATTTTTTACGTGTGCAACAATGCACATGGGCGTCCGATTTCACTACCAGGGGAAATTTTTGTTACTAGAAGTCCACGTGACAACATCCCTGTCCTCACTAGGGAGGTATACTGGCTATCTGTGCTGGCTACAGACTTGTAGACCAACCAGCACTCCATGGGTGATCTCATCAATACCACACCGGTCACCTGTACTTCCCAAAGTCTACCAGGTAGCCCTTGGCAATGAAAAAAAAAAACACCCCTGTATCAAAAAGGACTCCAACACAACACCACTGGGTTGGTTAGAAATGTCAAGGTACCCATTTTAGGCTGGTTTCAAACTGAGAGCCCAAGTCAAATGACAAAAAAAGTCCCTGCATCAAAGGCAGTTTGAACACATGACTACCAGGCTGGCAGGTCAACATGCTAGTGGCCACATCTCTGTGGCATGCTACAGACACTACTTGGGCTCTAAACTCACCCCAAACTTCATAGAATGCATCTATCTCGCTGTGAATAATAATTTAAAACATAACAAAACAAAAAACAGCAATGAATCACCTTTACTCAAGATTTCTATGCGGAGGCAATTTTTAGACTGAACACCAGCAAATTATAGACAGACACCCTCCCAATCTACTTGGACCTAGAGTTACTGTTATTATGATGAGTACAGTTTAAGACATTCTTTCACAGAAAACAACATTTATTACACATCAGCAGCATTAATATCATTCCGAGTTTCCGAAAGGATGCAAAGAAATAACAACCAGGCAATAAAAGGCATTACAAAAGCTCCACTACAACCAAAAACTAAGTTCATGAGTCAATGGAAGGGCTCAATAGGAAACAAATACGGCATAATTTCTATTAAAAAAGCGCCAACTGTGAGAAACACTATTGGTTGTTTCTGTGTATTTGTAGAGGAAAGTGGTAGTGCTGTATGGATCAGACACATTTGGAACATTTAAAAGAATTACTAATATACTATGAAACATATATTACATGGTGACAGCGCAGAACAGTGTGACTAATGTGGCATGGTCGAATCACCAATGCGGAGCTCATGGAGATAACCAAACAAATTCACATGAATCAAGAAGTGAGGAAAAGACGATAGTTAGTACCCACATTGAGAAAAATCTGAGGATAGTTTAACTAGACATCCGCTTGTCTGGTACCCACACGGAAAACGAAATAGTGGGAGACCTAAAACCACACGGAGAAGTAAATCACAGATAGAAATTAACTGTATAGCGAGAACAAAGAGGGAGCTGCAGAGAATGGGAGGGCTGGACGTCAGCTGCTTAAGCGACCATCCCTCAATCAAGGATAAAGGGCAACATGACAGAAGGGAGTGTGGAGGAGGAATTCTCCTTGGCATAGTGGTTAAGCCACCTGCCTCGCGTTCCGAAGGTTGTGGGTTCGATTCGGCACACAGTCATTCAGTTCAAGAGAATGCAATTTTCTTGGCGACTTAAGGGTTATCGCCGGAGCTACGGAGTTGGTGCTTTGATGCGACGCGTCTGGCAGGCCGAAGAAACCAAGCCATAGAGGATCATCCTAATGCAGTAAAGTCGATCCTCCGGATTTAAACACCCTTTTAAGAAACAGAAAGAAGAGGATGATGGGGATGTCTCTGAAACGTGGTAAGATTTAATGACTTTCCTTGTTATTGATTAGCGTGGAGGTTTTCATACGCATACACATAAACAACAATATACATTATCGCTGGACAGCTGGGTAATATTTACTGCCTAACTATATAAATACGTCTTATTCGGCCGATTGTTATTAATGCACACACAAAAGGTGCAATCACTCACACATTTGACATCTGAAGAACACAGCACAAACTCCATTTAGAAGGTAATATTTTAAAGATCGCATTGGGGTTTTCTGGAGCTGTGTGTTGAATAATCGTTAACTAAATGTTGTGGCGCTATCTGTCAACCGGCAGAGAGTGAAATAACAAGGCATGCATTCGCGCCACAGGCTAACTTTAGAACTTTAGATCACACACTGCCTCTAGTAACCCATCACTGAACAAAGTATTCTCCTTTCTTCTTTTTGTTTCTAATTATTTAATTCTTTGTGTTTCTTATCCACCCTATTTTAAAAATGCAACTTTTCTGCATGCCTTTTGTATCATTTTACAACCTATGCAAGATTGTTTAAAATAAAAAAAAAATAAACACACACACACACAGGCACACACAACACACACATACACAAACACACGCACGCACACACACACACGCACGCACACACAGACACACACGCACACACACACACCGATATAACGTTCGTGTACATAAACTAATTCCTGCTTTTTATTCCCCCGCTGAACTACATATAATATTTATAACAAGGATCTCACACTGTATAGCCCCCCCCCCCCCTCCCAGTCTTGTTTTGTTTCGTATTATTTTCACAAATAGTCAGTTCCATAAAATATATAATTTTGTTTTTATTTTTGGCGCTCGCTTGCTTTGAGCTCGAGCGTAATCCATACACGAGCTACAACTTCTAGTGCACGGGACTGATTTTTGAGTATGGATTAGCTTTCCCCATTACCAGTGTCACTCGCCATCAGACGAAGCCACTCCGGCTTCGGAGGTACTTGTAATTTACGTCCCCGGGTCAAAGATGATTAGTCAACGTTTTAGTCATACTGACCGGTGTAGAGATTGAACCAGCAATCTCATCAGCACACCGAATGTTTAAGAACGAGCGGCCTTACATATTCAGCTATACTGACCTCCAATAAACTGATTACATTTGTTGTCGTTTCTAGTTTATCTATATGTTGTACCGAGGAGTATAAGAAAATTCGCCATACTCTCAGGTCGCCGAAGGGAAACTCCCTAGTGCAGCATCGAGTGGTAGCCGATAGGCACTACCAGAATGGCTAAACACAGTTCACAATAAAGCATGGAAATGGGTGGACAACTCGCTTCCTGAGCATGGCATTCGCATGTTCTGTTGCCTAAAGATGATGTCACAAACAACCCATGTGGCTGTGGGGGTACAGTGGAAACTAGCGTTTATTTCGTTAATAATACGTTTTTGAGAAGGCCACAAATCTGGAATGGAGGAGTTAAGATCATATTTAACGCTTTCTATCCGTTACTTTGCCAGACTCCGAGGCAAAGGTTTTACGGACGCAATTCGTACGCCCGCTTACTCGCGTTCGAAACACAGCGGCGACCGATTTGGCAACAGACCGCGTTGTGTTGGGTTTGGTATAGGAGCCGGCCGTTCAGAAAGCAATGGCAAACTCCTGAACGTAAACTTGCCAAGACATCAACAACAGAAGTAAAAGCTGGTGTTGACAGCGATGTCCTGTAAAAAGAATATTAAAAAATCCTTTACTTTAAATCCTTGAATCCTCAGCAGAGAGAGAGTGCAGTGGTAGCATGGTAGCTACACTTTCGTCTGCCTGGCATGTGACCCATGGGTTCGAATCCAAAACCGGATGGATGTTATAAAATAGCAAAGCTCCCAGGTTGACCCCGACTAAACTGGGAAATGTCTACGGAAGTAAAGGCATTCGTCGTGACACAGTTACTCTAACTCAGGGGTGGCCAACCTTTGTAGCAGGCGGGCCAAATTTCAGAAAAAATATTTCCAGCCGGGCCACTCACCTATTTTTTTGTTTTTGTTTGTTAATTAAAGCGTGCTACAGCCTCGACCACATCGTCGCTTCCCACTCCGCGGGCGGCAACATTACTCTCGGCGGGCCGCATCCGGCCTGCGGGCCTCGTGTTGGCCACCCTTGCTCTAACTCGTTTTAGCCTCAGCATAGAGAGCCTCTAAACGATGGATACAGGGAAATTACAGAGTCCACTGGAATCTCGATACATGAAGCCCATACACGGGCACTCTCCCGCTGTTTATGCTTTACCTCGACACCGCAAGATACAAGGGGAACTTGACGAGATGATGAGAGAGAGAGAGAGAGAGAGAGAGAGAGAGAGAGAGAGAGAGAGAGAGAGAGAGAGAGAGAGAGAGAGAGAGAGAGACGTGGTTGCCTAGTGGCTACACGCTCATCTACCTGTCATGTAACCCATGGGTTCGAACCCAAATCAGAGTAGATTTTATAAAAATGATTTTCTTCCCAGGTCGACGTAGATTAAAATGGGTACCACGAAATGTCTCCGGATGTAAAGGCGGCCATCGCGATACTAACCATGTCTCTTACCGGGTCTCATTCGGTCTATAAAAATACGGATCTAGTCCAGTGGTTCTCAACTGGTGAGGAATCCTTCCCCCCCCCCCTCCCCGCATGGAGGAATTTTAGGGTTTGGGGGGGGGGGCGTTAAGATTATTTCCAGATCGCGTTAATACTTCTTCTTCTTCTTCGTTCATCCGGAGTTGCTTTTTTTTTTTTTTTTTTCGGATGTGATTGCGTTGTGCCTGTTTACAGCAGAGCTGCGTTCTTGCGCCGTTAGGCCGACACATCCGACTTCTGCGGGCATTTGTTGACCGGGTTAACCTTCCCGGGGGATCGCGTTAATACAAGAACCGATTACTTGATATGGTTTTTCCCTCCATTCTTTACGGTTCTGCACTTCTCGCTCTTCTGAAATTTGTTTTATAACGTAAGTAGACCAGCAAATCATATTTTATGTAGACGTATAGACTTGTTCTAGTAAGTGTTATTAAATTTAACTTCCATTTTTACGTGTATTGTACAGGAGCGAAAAAAAAAGGGCGGGAGGGGGTGGGGGTGGAGAGAATTTCTAGGGAGGAAAACGAAAGGGGGGGGGTGACATTTTGAACATATGGTGAAGGGGTGCATAGGCCAAAATAGATTTAGAACCACTGGTCTAGTCCAATGCTCCTTAAGGCGTGTCAAAGCGTCATTTACTTATTTCACTACAAGACAGACAGCGTTCAAGACATAATCGGGATATTATGGGTTAATGTAACTTCTAGATGCAGCTGACGGGGTTCATAAAAGGAAGCCACGTATTATAATGCGTTCACTATAAATCACTAACACTGCAGATGTTGAAAACATGCATACACACAACATATACAATTGTGTGAGCGTTGTCAGCCGACAGCAGTGAGGAATAGGTGGCCAATCTCTCTCTCCTTCATTGTGACAAGCGATTAACCAGGCGGCGAACCCGCGTCGGACCATGCTAATAACATTACCACCGCAGTACCTATCAACTTCGTCAGCACACCCGCCTCTTTTTATTTACCCAATCCGTATTACGTCATGTTCCTTAGCAAGAGTATCACAGCCTGGAATTCTGAGAGAAGTAGCAAACGTTCCCCCCCCCCCCCCCCCTCAGATTTTCATTTTATCTTCAATGTTCTCATTTATTCACCTTTTCATTCCGCTCATATGCCTTAATGCAGTCACTGGAGGCTCTTCTTGAAAATATCTTGTGGTTTGTGTACGTATTTGTTTGCTGATGAAGGCTAATCGCTGCAACGTCCGGTGTTTTTCGTAATTCTATTCTGTAAAGCTACATTACTTTGTGTTTTATACTGTTTGCATTTCTGTAGCATAATGTCTTCAGACGTTCGCATCCCCAGTCCATTTACATTTCTCAATACTTAGTAGTTAACCACAGTAAGCCGTATTGATACCCTAACTAAAAATAGAATCGTAGATTCTAGATCGAGAGAGGGTAGATGAATGGTGGGGTCTCAATTTGATTGGGTAACCCTTGGGCTGGTAACGCTCCTTAATACATAATTAGCCCGCCAGTCGAAGCCTTGATTCCATCCCGTAAGGACATGTTCAAGATGCAGTGGTAAAATTTGCCCAAAAGCATTCTTTAAGATGTGGTCCTCTGCACATCAGGTACCTAAATCATTTAATATGTTATGTGTAAACCTGATGAAGTGAGAGAGAGACGAATGGCCGAGTATTTTCTTGAGAAAATGTGAAAGAAGACAGGACTTCGGTACAGTGACTCTAAAACTGCCGCTCAAAACCTGTCATGTCTACCGCAGTGAAACATTCTTACCATGTCTATTGTCTGTCTGATTTGATGATTTGCATATGCTTATGACTGTAAACCACGCTCAATGCATATGGCAAAACCTTTGTGCGCTCTGAACATTCGTTGAGTGCCTATCATGACCATTCTTAACCAAACTGTACATCGCTCTTGAGAGTTACCTTTGGCAGTTATGTTTCAGAATGTGTGATGCTATATACTGCATGTAATTTCTCCCTTATAATGGCTGAGAATGTTTGAAGTGAATGAGATGGTAATTATATAATTAACTTCTCATATTTGTAAAAGTAAAGACGCTTATCAAATCCATGTTTGCAGGACTGCATTGCACTGTAGAAATTAACCTACAGTGTTTGTCAGCTGAATACATGGGAAGGCTCATGCTATTTGTCAGGGAAAATTCATGTTTTCTTTCATTATGTGTATTCCACATGTGAAGGCAATTCTAGTGCATGATTTCTGCCATACAATGCCTACTTCTTGATGCTTAATCACACTGTCTGTTCTCATGGTACACCGGTCCCTGTGATCTACTTATTGTGAGAATTTACAAGATAATTGTGTGAAGCTGCCTCTGATTAGGAGTATGTGCCTATGACTTCACGGTTTTGGGGATGAACCTGGAGAAAGGATATCACCCCAAACCCCCAAATAAAATTGCACTTCATCATCAGTGAGAGGCGGGTGTTCGAATATCACACTCCCCCTGCCCCTCCCATTCCTCTCTGAATCTGTGATAGTACTGTATAACTGTGACAATGGTTCAATAGATGTAAAACACATGTTGTGCCTTTGTTTATTAACAGAGAATGAGGAAGATGGAGGAGGCCCTTTTCAATTACCAGGACAACTCCAGGGAAGTCCTGAGCTCTAGCTTCAACTCCAGCTGAAAAGTCAGACTCCAAAAAGACCAAAATGAACAACAGGTTGCAAAGATTCAGCCTGAATCCACTAATTCTGGCCTATACAGATGGCACTGAAGAAAAGTCTTTCTTAAAAGCCTAAGACAGGGATACTCTCCAATTTTGTAAAAGCTTCAGGCTATATCTTCAAGATAAATTCAGGAAGAAACCTTAAGAGGAGAGATCACCTGGTCTTCAGCATGTCACTACTGGCTAAGAGTGGACATTAAAGGTGCACTTGGAGCAGACCTATCACAGCTTAATTAATAATGGCTGAAAGCTGAAGGAGCAGAAGTTCATTTATAGAGCAAATTCTCAAAATGGATTAGTGTTAAGTTGGTGTGGTGATTCAGTTCCATCAGAAATCTTAGGAGTGATAGACTGTGAAGAAAGACAGCTGGGACATATTGTTTCTTTTTAGATCTTCCTCCACTGGAAAAGTAAAAGAACAGTCTTAAGTGTCAACTTCATGAACAGTCAAATTTAGGTGAGATAGACAGAAAGAAGAATGCTAGGACATATTGTTTCTTTTTAGATCTTCCTCTACTGGAAAAGTAAAAGAACAGTCCTAAGTGTCAACTTCATGTACTCACCAGTGAAAAGATAGAGCTTTAAAATTTCTTTCAAGATTGTGACAGCAGGGAATAGCCTGAATTGGAAAACCATCATGGGGAGAACTGTAACCTGAGCTGTCCAACACCATCATAGGTGCTAAAAGGATTAAACAGACCAGTGGAGCAGAACGTCCCTATGCTTGACCCAATTTATGACTGATCTTGTGTTTCCCTCATTAACAGTCGAAGAAAGGATTTAAGTCTAAAGTGTGGTGTAGGATAACTTATGGAGTAGAGAAGTGAAGGAGGAGGGTTATTTAGATTAATGTCTCGGTGGGATTTGGGTGTTGTATTTAGGTTCATAATTATGTCAATATATTACATATTAACTAAGAATTTGAGGTGTGATGATTGACTATATGAAGCCTGAGTCTTCACCTGGTCCAGAAACATTAATAAATGATTAGTAGTAAGAAAACAGTTTTGAGATTTATGTCTCTGTGGTTGTCTTGTCCAACTGTTGTCAAGCATCTTCATGGTGACTGTTACTCTACTGTTGTGGTTGGTTACAGAGATTGTGAAAGTTCTGTGTGGTTGTTGTCAAGTATCTTTCATGATGTATGACTTGTCTAATCTGTTGGTGTGATCATTCTTTGTGAATGTTTGTCCAACTGTTATCAAGATCTTCTCATGTTGTCTTGTTCAACCAGTGTAAAATACAGTTGTTGTTGTTATGTTCAATACAATGGTACAATTGTCAATGTGATCATTGTCCAAGTGTCTTGTGTCACTTGAAATAAATAATTAGAGATCAGAATGAGGTTGGCGACCAGAGCACAGTCAGCTGGAAGATGAGAGAACTGCTTTCATTGGTTACTGTGGCTAACTGCCAAGATCTCTAAATATGGCCTAGAAGAGAAATCATCTATAAATAATTCTATGTAGAACTTAACTTAGGTCTAATTTCTCACAGTGGGGGTACTCGATGAGCCAGAATTCTGAATGGTTTCTCTACAAGGGTTATGCGAGAATAAATATCAATACCTCTAGACACTACTTGCTGTTACTAACCTGTATCTTTTATAGAGAGATATACTTTATAGAACTTCACTCATTGGAACTTCTATAATTCTCTATAAACCCACAAAAAAATCTCACAATTTCCACAGCTTTACCGCAGCTCCATAAATTTTGTTCCTTAGCCAGGCGTTGTGGCCACGTGGCGACGCAAGTCTCAAATACCTGTGTGGCCTGACTATATTTGTCAATCTGTAAGCTATCTAGTGTTCTCTCATATTACTACTCCTAAGAGTGTTAATCCATATCTTGAATATCTCTCTCACATATTATGTCCGGGACGATTTAGAGAATTTCATTATTCAAGGTAATTTAAACTTGTGTACATTTCAAACCGCTCTTCGTCTTTTGAATGAATCAAATGCCGTGATCTTGTCCTTCTGGCGTATATCTTAACAATGTAACCACATAGGAAGACTTTGCTGCAACAACGAAATATGAAACTGTTTTATGTGCTCTTACATTTCGCAGCCCAACACATTCCAAATTACCCAGTTTGTTCATTGAATGGCAGAAGTCCTACTGCGATAATCTTTTCTCCGTAAAGCTCTTAAGGGGTTTCAGCTGGCAACAACACCGCATACCTCGACAGCCAGGATAACGAGAGAAAAGCAGCCAGACCTCTGGGAACAAAAAGATAGACACTAGGGAGAACAGTATCAACAACCAGAAGAATAGGAGATGCATTATAGTCCAGAAAGTCTGATCAATGGCATCGGTCGCCAAAAACGCGGGACAATCAATCTGAAAGGCTTAAAGAGACAGCCACATCAGAATTGGATAAATGAAGCGAGAGTTTAAAAGAGGCAAGGGGAGACTATAGATCTGTTTCTCAAAGGGGAATAAGAATTGGTGTGCAGCATGTTCGGGCAGAATCAGAAAGAAGCAATTAGGGTGGATGTAAGATGACCTGCTTTAAAATGATGTATCGTGTAATTAGAGAGATGTGGTGTACACGAATTTATTGGTAGAGGGGAAAATTGGCGTCTGGTTATTTACTTCTCTAAAATGTAATCGGCAATGTGGAGATCTAACCAAGACAGATTCCAGTGGACAGGGCAAACTAAGATTACGCGATAGATGATAACACAGACAAACAAACAGAACGATGGTCAAGAAACCGGATGGACACACATACCGGGTGATATGTAAAGATCAACACACATGTAGAATGGTGAGCGAAAAGACAGACCGACTGTATGAGATTGACAGACAGACAGACAGACAGACGGACGGACGGACGGACGGACGGACGGACGGACGGACGGACGGACGGACGGACGGACGGACGGACGGACGGACGGACGGACGGACGGACGGACGGACGGACGGACGGACGGACGGACGGACGGACGGACGGACGGACGGACGGACGGACGGACGGACGGACAGACAGACAGACAGACAGACAGACAGACAGACAGACAGACAGACAGACAGACAGACAGACAGACAGACAGACAGACAGACAGACAGACAGACAGACAGACAGACAGACAGACAGACAGACAGACAGACAGACAGACAGATAGGTAGGGGGTCAAGTACAGAGAAAATGATGAAGAAGATGGAGTGGTTTCGGAATAAGGAAGGTCTATCTGTCACTAGAATACTAAACCACGTCATAGACAATATTGGAAAGCCCTTGAGGCCATTTCTCTTCTCCACCCCCACACCCCACCCCTCTCCCCCTCCCTCACCATCTTAGTCCCATATAGAAGCCTTGGGCCCCTATGTGCAGTTTGGTTCGGACTTTCGTTTGGTGTGGGTTTTCCCAATCTCAACTGCCAGATCTCCGCAGTTACTGAACTTCGATCTTAGCTAAAAAGGCCGAGATAGGAAACAGACGATCGCCGTATTTGCGTTGAGATCTGGTTCACATTCATATAGGATAGAAAGGAGAAAACGGACATCAGGGTTGTGAATAATGGTTCACATTCATATATATCCTCAAGTATGGAATATCGACAGAAGTCGTATTTAACCAATAAAACAGCACCATTGGTTTCATGATTTTTCTTCCACACTTACAGGTCGAACAAAACATTTAACAACACATTACTCCAAAACACAGAATATGTACAATATATGACAGGCCTGATACATACATGCACTGATACCAACTGACAACAATAGACAATACTGGGACTTACTGAAAAACACAATACGGAGCAGGACCCAACAATTAGCATCCATCATACACAAGCGTAGACTGCAACAAGAACAGATCATACAAACAGCAATACATTTAACAAAGCAAACCGACAGAAACTCACCATACTTGCATGCATTGGAAATGCAACTGGAACAACACCAACAGCACAGATACCTGGGTGCACTAATTAGAACAAATCTCAACGCCATCACACAAGAGACATCCAGCAAACAATACATGGCAACAGAACAAAACATACAGCGTAGCAAACAGATAAACACAATAGACATGCAAGGATTCACACAAACAAAAACCATACGCATAACAACAACATTCCAGCAATAGTATGCACACTTATTTACAACGGAGACAGTAAACACACACATACAAGATAGTTTCTTACAATATACAAAAAAGATAACAGACACAGACAAAGAGATATTGGACACAGAATTTACACTAGAAAACATAACACATGCAGTTAGTAAAATTAACACAGACAAGACACCAGTACCAGACGGATTTACAGTAAAATTATATCAACAAGTATTACTTATCATAGGTAACCTTCTTCTAAAAGTCTATCAAGAAGCCTTTGACAATCAAGAACTCCCTGATAGTTGCTACATGTCTTACATATCACTTATACACAAAGCAAAGACAGACAAGACACAACTGACAAATTACAGACCACTTTCACTTTTTAACACAGATTACAAAATTCTGGCCAAATCACTAGCACACAAAAATCACACAATTTCTACCAAACCTAGTACACCCAAAATATGTAGTGTACAGCACGAGAATATACAAAACCACACACACCTAAATAGAGACATTATAACATACACACACCAGAAAGACTGTCAATCCTCACTCTAGTCTTTGGACCAAGAGACGGCCTTTGACAGAATTGCAAACTCCTATTTGCACAAAACCGTAGAACACTGCAATATGGGACAGTACTACAGAAAGCGGATACAGATTTTGTATAACCCTGAAAGCAAAGCCTTAGTGAACCATTCACTGACTGCTAGCTTCAGGCTGACAAGATCTGTAATATAAAGGTGCCCACTATCACCACTTCTGTATATAATAACACTACAGCCTTTAATAGAAACGATCAGACAAGATACCAGCATTAAAGACACTTTCATACAGGGAATATGAGAGCAAAAGGTCACTGCTTATGCAGACGATACTGTATTCTTCCCTACAAGCAACACATCCATCAGAAACATATTGCACACCTTCTCCCACTTTGGGAAAGGCAGTGGAGCCAATATTAATATACAAAAATCACAAATTATGGGCCTGGAAAAGTGGAAACAAAAGTTTGATTTCCCTCCAGACCTACCACATACACGCAATATGGAACTGTATGGGATAATATTTCAATGTGACCCCAGAACAACACACACAGAAACATGGCTAAAACTAACACAACAGATCACAGACATGCTACACGGGTATAAATAAAAAAAACAGCAACAGTATTTGGTAGAAGCATAATAGTTAACACATACATCATACCAAAAATAATATACTTAGTGACCGTGTTACACCCTCCTTAACGGACAATAAAGACATAAAAAACATATAAGACATTTCATATTTAGTAAGACTTATACACAGCATACAGCATAGCACTTTCAAATAGGACAAGAAACAAGGAGGTCGAGCACTTCAGGACATACAAACAAAAATACAAGCACTTAGAATCAGCAACGTAGGCAATATTATCAGACATCCAGAACAACATAGATTAGCATTATATTATACAGCACACAAAATAAAACATCTCACAAAACTAAACAATGCAGCAGCACATTATCAGGGCATACTACCACCTTTCTATCACACTTGTGTCACCGCCTCACCTTTAGATATATTATTAGAGGGCTGCAACTCCAGCCCAAGGGATAGGAGGGAGTCGCTCAGGACCCGAGTAATCTAGAGCCTTCTCGAAATACTGGTCATCGAGTCCATGGTTCCGTGGACACTGATGTGGCCCGCCTAATGCGGGGTCCACGAGGAACTCGGACAGAGTTACCGCCCGTGTCGGATTGGGACACGAGGAGACCGGCAGAGGACAGACGGACTTGAGAGAGGCAACAAGGCCTGCCTGAGAGGGACTCAATAGATATTCATAGATATATATATACATAGGCTAGATAGTGTGCTAGATTGTTGTATGACAACTATGTGTTAATGTTTAACTATCTGTGATATGATGTAATATAGCGCGGGCTGTTAACCCACTGCGCCACCTGTATATTCAATACAATAAATGTTCTATATCATAGCGAACGAAGTTATTGTTGCCTATATGAACCCGAACCGTTATCTAGATAAGAGCAAGATGATGACAGGCTTTTTGGGGGCTAGTTTTCCGGTTTTGGCATAAGATGTTTTGTGAAAGAGCTATTAAATGCCATGTAAAATTACTGAATTAATCATATCAAATTCATTTTGGTAACACAGATTGTTAACTGTACAAGTTTACAAAAGTTAGTAGCTATCTAGCGATTAAAATAGAATTAATCTGAGTCCCTCAGCAGCGTCACAGCAGTGCCTCCGCAGTGTGCCTCATTATTGTTATTCTGTAAACTATTTTTGACATGACTTTGACAGTGTTTTGACCGTGACTAATGTTTTCTCACTCCACGAGCAGATTGTTCCGCAAATAGTGCCGCGTGCAACCTATGTAACCTTTCCAACAGTGACGAGAGTACAAGACAACATCAGCGAGTTCTGGGATTGAAAGCTAAGTTTCACATCATACCCATTGCAACTCTAAGCTGTACTTCTCATTTTCCATCAATGTATCATTTTGTATCATATTAATTTGTTTGCATATTCATGACCTTGTCACCAACATAACTTTGCATTGTGATTTACAAATTTAATAATTAAGGGATTTAACTTTATAAACAGCACAAACAAGTAAAACACAAAAATGTCTAGCTTAGATAAATGCATTGAGCAAGGAATAAAATTAGGTTATAAAGAAGAGAAACTGTCAGAATGGGCACAGAAAACGCACGCAGAAAACATTGCCCGTGAAGAAAGAGCGATAGAACGAGAAGAAAAGAAATTGCAAATCGAGGCCGAAGAAAAGAAATTGCAAATGCAAATGGATGCAGAAGAAAAGAAAAGACTAAGTGAGGCAGAAGAGAAAAACATGCAATTGCAAATGGAAGCAGAAGAGAAAAAAATGCAATTGCAAATTGAAGAGAAGAAAATACAATTGCAGGCTCAGGAGAAACAGATGGAGCTTGAGGCCGCCGCCAAACAGGCCCAATTGAATGCCGAGACACAGATAAAACTGAAACAGATGGAGATTGAGTCCAACACAGAAATATCGGTGAATAAGCTAAGAAGCAAAGAGGAAGAACAAAAATATAACAAGTACAAAGGACTCGTGAAGGCGTTCTGCTCAGGAGATTCCATCAGCGCCTACTTGGAAAATTTTGAGTGTCTCATAGCCTATCATAAGATCATAAAATCAGATTGGGCATTTATTCTAATGAGAAACTTAGCTCGTGAACCACTAAAAGTAATAGAAACAGTACCACAGGAAATGCGAAAAGACTATGACTACTTAAAACAACGCATCCTCCAACATTTTTCTTTAGATACTGCAGGTTACCAACAACAATTTGCCAAATTATCTCCACAACCAAACCAAACATTTATAGACTATGTCAGTACAGTCCAGGACGTGTGTACAAAGTGGATTAACTCGGCTGAAACGAACAACAGCCATGACAAACTTAAAGAGCTCATTATTGTAGACAAAATAGTTAGCACCACCCCTACACCTTTTGCTAATTTCTTAAAACAAATGGACTGTAAAAGCATTCAGGAAATCGAGTCCAAAGGGAACGCATTTTTCACAGCAAATAGAGACATTTTTCAGCTAAATATAAGTCACAACGATACAGCAGCAGCAGTAGTGAACACCAAATACTCCAAACAAACAGAGAGTAAATTTAAACCGCGCTCAAATGTAGGTAAAGTAGCTAAATGCCAATATTGCGGTTCGAATCACGACATTTACTCGATGTGCGACAAATCGCCTAGCTATCCTCATCACCTCAAAATGATGGTGGAAAAGCAGAAAAATAAACGTATTGCTTACCAGAGAGCGGTCAAATGTTATTTTTGCAATAGCTGGGGCCACTATAGTCGCCACTGTGAGGGCCGAAAGTTATTAAAACAGGCCAATGCTGCACTAGTGGAAACGTCGTCAGACGAAGAGATTGAATCACTGAATGAGGGTGATAATCAAAATGACAATGTAAGTGAGCTTGGAAATGCTGTACAAATTATTGACACCATTACAGACAGTAAGTGTAACACCTGTACGAAGTTCCAACTTGACACAACATTACTATGCGGTCACACCATCCCTATTGTAAATGAAACAGCCAACGCTGCTTTGTCATCCACAGGAAAGCTAGTGTTTTCAACAGGGTTTGTAAATAACAAAAAGTGCACATTAATTCGCGATTCCGGCGCAACGCTCTGTGGGATTAAGAAAACATTAATAGACACTAAAGACTACACAAACAAACATGTGACTTGTCGCACATTCTCAGGTACTATAGAGAAATACCCCCTTGCCCTGGTCGGAATTCGAACACCGTTCATATCAGGACAAGTATTGTGCGCTGTCCTTGAAAATCCAGTCGCTGATATTATACTTGGTAATTTACCCAACATACATCCATGCTCCGGAAAGGAAATCATAAAGTGGGAGCAAAAACACGGTATCCACCACAAAAACAGCGACGCTACAGAGAATCACCATTCATGCTTGTCTCAATCTGCCAAAATAACAAGGGAGACAACCACTGAGGTAATTCAGAAAGAATTCACCGAGGTGAACAATGCAGGGGCGGTCGAATCTGTCAGCGATACGACCAAATTAAAACCTCGAATTGAGGATGCTACCGATCTACCAAATACCAAGCCTGTAAATGTGCAACAAAACACACAACACACAAACGCAATAACACGACAGACAACCCATAGAACCAACACTGACCAACTGCAGGAATCATTAGAAATAATAGCGCCACACTCAACTAACATCAATTTTGGAAATGAACAAAAAGCAGATCCTACACTTACACCATACTTTAAGTTAGTAGGACTTAAACTAAATTAACTAAGAACGCATCGTGGACATTTAGGCTACAGAACAACATCCTAACTAGGTTGTACACAACAAATCAGACCACGATACAGCAAGTAGTGTTACCACAAGCACACCGAGACAAAGTTCTAAAAATAGCCCATGACTCCCCTTTTGGAGGTCATATGGGGTATGAAAAGACCAGGGCTAGGGTCCTCACCCAATTTTATTGGCCAAAGTTTTGCCAAGATATAAAAACCTTCTGTAGATCTTGTGATATATGTCAGAAACTGGTGAAAAAGGGAAAAAACCCTACAGCAGAAGTCCAATCAATGACAACTGCCTCGAGGCCTTTCCAAATCGTGGCAGTTGACCTAGTAGGTCCGTTGAATCACATATCGAATAAGGGGAATAGGTATATTTTTACTCTTGTGGATTTATGTACAAGATGGCCCGAAATGCTTCCATTAAGATCTATCTCCTCTAAGGATGTGACGGACATATTACTAAATATTTTCTCCCGTTTTGGCTTCCCGGAGAAAATCATTTCTGATAGAGGAACCCAGTTCATATCGAATGCCACCCAATCAGTAACTAAGTTACTAGGCATCAAGCAGTGTTTCACCAGTCCCTATCGACCGGCCGCAAATGGTATCTGCGAAAAGCTAAATGGGGACCTGAAACATATGCTATCTAAAGTGGCAGCTGAAAATCCAGCCGATTGGGACATACTTCTCCCAACGGTGCTGTTCGCATACAGAGAAGTCCCTCAATCAAGTACAGGGTTCTCTCCCTTCGAATTGATGTATGGAGCGAACCCAAGAGGACCTCTCACCATTTATAAAGAGATCATATCACAACCTGTAGATATCCAACTTCCCATTTCTACCTATGATTTGGTCACTGACACCAGAGACACAATCATACGTGCCTGTATATTGGCCAGAACATCACTACAGGAGAAAGGTTTTAAATACAGGCAGTACGCCAACAGAGGTGCAAAAACAATTGTACTAAATCCAGGTCAGGACATTTTACTACTCCTACCTGACAAAAGAGATTTACTGTCAACCTCTTGGCAGGGACCTTTTAAGATCATTAGAAGAATTTCAGAAGTGGATTACGAAATCTCTTTAAATGGAAAGTTGAAAATATTCCATGTAAATATGTTGAAACCATACTATGCTAGACAGGACAATGAGACAAATGAACAGACGCAACGAAACTGGTGACAGAGACGAAACGACGATTTCCCAACGAAATGACACCTCGACAAACGAAGCATCGTTAACGACACACTCTTACGACGACGAAAACGACGAAGACATATGGACATTACCGACAATCTGTGATATTGACAACGACGACAAATTTGACGACATATTGACAACGATTGATCTCGACAACGACGACAATGACATTGAAGACAATTTACAAACAGTAGCATCTGTGATAAATCAGACAGACGTGGACAATACTGAAATCCCTGTACCCATTATGACTGACGACGGGAGTATAAATGACATACATATCTCTGACACTTTGACACAACAACAGCGACAAGACATTTTAACTCTCCTTGACGAGTATAAATCTATCTTTTCTAACAAACCTGGACGCACTGATAAAATAACACATTCAATTGTGCTGACAGATCTGAGACCGGTCAAATGTAGACCATATTCTATTCCTCTCCATTACAGATCTAATTTAGATAAAGAAATTCTAGATTTAGAGAAGAATGGCATCATTCAAGAATCGATGTCTCAATATTCTTCACCGATTGTCCTGGTGAAAAAGAAGGACCAGACAATCCGCTTGTGCATCGACTATAGAGTATTAAATACAAGAACAACAACGGATGCAGAGCCAATGAACAGTTGTGAAGACCTTATTTTAAATATGGCTCAATCATCCTTATTTTCCAAGACCGATTTAGCGAAAGGATATTGGCAAGTTCCACTACACCCTTCTTGTAGACATATAACAGCATTCGCAACACCCCTCGGTTTGTACGAATGGCTATATCTTCCTTTTGGCCTGAAGAACGCACCGGCCACATTTGTTAGACTAACAAGATTGTTATTACACGGAATTAAAGATGTAGTAGCCTATATTGATGATATATGCGTCCATTCTTCTGATATGACTTCTCACTTACTTACCCTCAAACAAGTCTTCAACCAAATCTCTCTTTTTGGACTTACTATCAAACCTTCCAAGGTTGAAATAGGCTATACACAAATAGACTTCCTTGGTCATAGAATTTCTGAAGGCAAATTGTTGACTGATGATAAAATTGTTTCCAAGATCCTTAATCTAGAAGTTCCTACCACAAAGAAACAGATTAGAAGTTTACTAGGTCTTATTAACTATTATTCCAAATTCATTCCACATTGGGCAGAACTCACCTCAGTCTTTTCTGATATGTTAACTAAAGATCATCCATCAAAAATTTGTAAAAGTACCAGCTTAGATGATGCAATGTGTAGATTGAAACATATTTTTTCTAATCCACCAGTTTTACGATTACCCAACATAAATTTACCCTTTATTTTGACCACAGATGCGAGCGCTATCGCAATAGGAGGATGTTTAATGCAGGAAGTGGATGGAGTTAGACACCCGATTCTCTACGTGAGCCGCAAACTAAAGAAGGCTGAGACTCGTTATGCCACAGTGGAATTGGAGGCTTTAAGCCTTTTGTTTTGTATATTGAGATTATCTAAATTCCTCTTGGGTAGTCATTTTGTGGTCCTCACAGACAGTTCGCCATTATTAGTCCTTAACCATGGGTCGCCCAAAAACCACCGGTTACAAAGATGGTGTCTTCTACTTCAAGATTTCGACTTCGAAATCCGCCATATCAGAGGCACAGATAACATTATGGCTGACCTATTATCACGGCAAGCGAATGCGCCAGTAGAATGACTCTTACCACATCGACCATTCGCCACACTATAAACTGTGATACTTTTAGTCGGTTGCATATAACAGTGTAACTCTACACCCGCTAGAGTACTCTCAGTGATTAGGTTAATTACGACACCCATGAACATGATACATTAAGAGCTATACTTTAAGAACTATACTATTAAGTGCCTAAGCTCTAGAACAATCCCAGCAAGAAACAGTAACTGTGTGTCAACCAATAATATCAACCAGTGAACTGACTCTGAACACTGTAATATTTCATACGGGACATTGAGAACAATCCATACTTGCTGTTGCTACGAAACTTTGCAAACAGCCGAAACAGAACAACATCGACGACAACACTCAAGAGACAGCCATACTAACTTTAACATTCATGGCATAACACGCTAACGACAGGAGGACAACGCGCACATCATCGTTGGAGTTAGTTATTTAATTAATTAATTACTTTAGGATTAAATATGTATTATATTTGCATTAATGATGTATATAAAATGTGGTAACCTGTAATTTGTACATATTCTACATTAATATTACAGGCGGTGCCATTCATAGGCTAAAGAACCGTCCTATACAAGTGTCTCTATTTAAATTATAACCTATTTTTGAGTCATCGTACAAAAAGTACGTATTTTCTTAAAGGGCAAATATCGCCTAGTCCATTTTTTCTAAGGGCAATAACACTTACCTCAACTTTAATTATATATTTTAACCAAATACTATTTTGAATGAAAGGTGAATGAATGACTGCGTGAATGGATTAAATGAGAGAACGATACACTTGGCGGACAAATTGTACGCAAAACGTATTTATTGTAATTTGTCTGCGTCTTTCATGTAAAATTGCATGACTTGTCTAATTTGTTAATACATGTGTAGTACTTAGTTTAATAGTGAGTTTAATTTAGTAGTTAGTGTAATATACTTAGTTTAGCAGTTAGGATACATCTAAGCACCACTACTTGGAATGCCTGATCATGTATTGCACACAGTGCAGTAATTCATGATTGAGGTTATCCCAACTCGTGACGCTTGGAAATACGCCACACATTCAGCACACACAAACCTCAAAACTCAACACTATCAATTTAAAATACAGTCACTCTTTTAGAAACAGCAACTTATTAGCCAACACACTAACAAGCCAACAGGTACACATGTAGTCTGAGGGGGATAAAAGAACAAGGTAACTACATATTTAGCATTATACAACATACGAGAGTAAAAGTGTATTAAAATGCACACACAGATCAAGATTTGAAGGTGTACTTATTTAGCCAGGACTTCGGTCTTGTTAACCCTCTTTAATACAGAGGTTAATTATCTTGGTACTAGCAGGGTACTATGAGAAGGGCGGGTTGTAAATACAACTACTAAAACGTCACGTAACTTCGGTCAGATAAGCATTTTTAAGGACACGAGGGACAGAGTGATCTTTTCACCAAATCAGAGAAGTGTTGTATGGTAGAATACATGAGTTTTAGTGCTAGTAGGTAGGTTACCAGGTTACTGTCCACCAAACTACAAACACCAACTTTAAGTGATTCGGTGACAGAATTAGAACAGATCTAATTACCCAAGAACAAATCATATCAGGGGGAGGGGGGATCCTGTCACCGCCTCACCTTTAGATATATTATTAGAGGGCTGCAACTCCAGCCCAAGGGATAGGAGGGAGTCGCTCAGGACCCGAGTAATCTAGAGCCTTCTCGAAATACTGGTCATTGAGTCCATGGTTCCGTGGACACTGATGTGGCCCGCCTAATGCGGGGTCCGGCAGAGGACAGACGGACTTGAGAGAGGCAACAAGGCCTGCCTGAGAGGGACTCAATAGATATTCATAGATATATATATATATACATAGGCTAGATAGTGTGCTAGATTGTTGTATGACAACTATGTGTTAATGTTTAACTATCTGTGATATGCTGTAATATAGCGCGGGCTGTTAACCCACTGCGCCACCTGTATATTCAATACAATAAATGTTCTATATCATAGCGAACGAAGTTATTGTTGCCTGTATGAACCCGAACCGTTATCTAGATAAGAGCAAGATGATGACACTTGTATACAGGCAATACAAGGACATAAACATGTAATACATGAAATAACACAAGAAATATACAAACAATTAGTTAGTAAACAAGCACCATCACTTAAACTGAGAATCAAAAAGAGGACAAACATATTTCATGTCAAACTACACATCCACCTTTTCCAACTTACACAACAAATACATCACATTTAACGCGAAAGAACTCACTTACAGACTGATTTTTAATATGACTCCCATAATAAAATAAGTAGCATTCAGATCCAGACAAATAGGAAAATGCCAACTATGCAGGAACAACACACAAGAAGAAGAAGAACATATTCACACATGTCAAACAGGTCACAGTTGCAGTGGAAACTCTACAACAACTAATACAAACGCACACAGACAAACAAACAGACATTTACAAGGCAATCTTTCTGAACACTCTTCCTAAAACATCCAAAGATATACACACACAACTACTTCAAACACTAGCAGAATACAGAAAATTAGTTTGGACTTGCACAATCAAGGCAAGGTTCATTTCCCTTACATACAACAGAAACTTATTTTACTTATGTTTATATACAAACTATCTACTATTTTTCATGACTTAAATGTGTAAACTTTATTTAATTTTATTTTATCTTGCAACTAGAATTTCTGTTGAGTCTTTTTTTTAAATGTGTGTCTCTATCGTTGGCAGTAACATATGTATGTATCTGTATGTGGGTGCAGGTGTGTGTGTGTGTGTGTGTGGTGTGTGTGTGTGTGTACGTGTATGTGCATGCGCGTGTGTATGAGTGTGTATGAGTGAGTGTGTGTGTATATGTGAGAGAGAGAGAGAGAGAGAGAGAGAGAGAGAGAGAGAGAGAGAGAGAGAGAGAGAGAGAGAGAAGAGAGAGATGGACAGATGTAACAAGCATTCCGCTTGTGGAGGTGGAAATGAAGCATATGCAAGGAACGTGTGTTTACATGCACAATGCCATAAATGTCATATTATCATAAATGTATATGTATGTATTTGTTTTATTCACACATGTGACACTTAACACTAACAAAAGGCAACGCTCTGTGATATACACAAACAAGAAACACACATTACACCTTGTAAATATACATTGCTTTGTATAAAATAAACGTTTGGGGAAAAAATAATCCTAAATATTCAGCACTTTGGATTGTTTCAGGGAATTTTGGCTAAGATCAAAGTGTAATATCCGTTCTTGTATCACGACAGTGATTAAAGGTAGACTTATATGCACTTGATCTTGCCATGGTCGCCTGCACAGGAGTTATCACAATGACATACAGGGGCTTGGAACCTATTGGGGGGGGGGGGGGGGGGGGCTTGGAACCTAATTGGCGGCTCTTGACCCTGGGGAACCCTGCGTCCAAAAAAATACCAAAGTTTCAATATTCAGGTAACTGTTATGTTCATAAGTAATGAGTATCCAACACTTAACATATGATTCATCATGCAATTGTCGCTGTTTTTTCCCCCATAAATTAACATCCGGTGTGTTGTGCCGATGTAACGGTTCAACCCCTACACCGGACAGTTGGACTAAATGTTGACCTATCGTCCTTGACTAGTGGACACAATTACAAGTACCCCTGAAGTCGGAATGGGTTCGCCTGATGGCGAGGAACATTCTTAATATGGAAAGCTAATCCACACGGAAAATTCATAAAAGCACTACTAGAAGTAGTGTCTATGGACTACGCTTGAGATCAAAGTAAGCAAGCGAAAAAATAAAAATACTATAATCATTATTATATTTGAATTTGTAAAATTTAAAAACAAATAAGAAAAAAAAAAGCCTGCGTTAGCACGGTTATCTTACGTACACTAAGATATAAAAGCCAAACATGAAAACCTCACGTGAGACCAGACACAGCTGAGAACGAGGGAAGTAATTATATTTCAAATGTAACTACTGCAAGCATTAATACGCGGGTCTCCCGGCACAAGAACCCTAGTCAGAATGTTTTTTCAAATTAGATTTCTCCTGTTTCGTGTTCATCGGATATTAAACCAGCGGCTGTGACTCGACCTCATCTTCTGGGGTTACGTTCTCGTTCTCTTTAGTCTCATCTTCGTTATTTTCAGTACTCACATTTCCATTTCCCAGGGTATTGTTTTCATCTCCAGATTTTTTACCTGTTTAAAATGGGCGTTGATGGGACATTCACAGTCGAATTCATTATACGAATATTGTTGTGTATACTAGATTCCGTGAGTGCGCGCGCGCGTGTGTTGTGTCTGCTTGTGTGTTTCGCGGTGGTGGCGATGGCTAGGTAGGTGTATAAGTGAGTGACTGGTAATATGTTGGGGCACGTAGGCGTGAGTGACTAGTGTCTGTCGGACGGACGGATGGGCGTCAGGCAGGCAGGATGGGAGTAAGTACATAGGTAATAGGTTGGTAGGTAGGTAAATAGGTAGGTAACTAGGTATGTAAGTAGGTGGGCAGGTAGGTAGGTAGGTAGGTAGGTAGTTAGGTAGGTAGGTAGGTAGGCAGGTAGGCAGGCAGGTAAGTCGACCTACAAATACGTTTGCATGTATATATGCATGTATGTATGTAGGGGATGAAGGAGCCAGGAGTGTGGCTTGTAAAGAAGCGGCACCTCAAACCCTGAAAAATCACTGTTTTAAACTAACGAATGCTTAAGACAGAAGCAGTCAGTCGAACACCTCGATAATACAACCAGAAATAGTTACAAACCTGCCTCATCAAAACTGGACTAGAACTTCTTTAACCCAGGCTTTCCCTTGTATGTCACAGGAAGATTTAAACAGACTAAGATTTTTAATATGACTCCCATAATAAAATAAGTAGCATTCAGATCCAGACAAATAGGAAAATGCCAACTATGCAGGAACAACACACAAGAGAAAGAAGAACACATATTCTACACATGTCAAACAGTCACAGTTGCAGTGGAAACTCTACAACAACTAATACAAACGGACACAGACAAACAAACAGACATTTACAAGGCAATCTTTCTGAACACTCTTCCTAAAACATCCAAAGATATACACACAAAACTACTTCAAACACTAGCAGAATACAGAAAATTAGTTTGGACTTGCACAATCAAGGCAAGGTTCATTTCCCTTACATACAACAGAAACTTATTTTACTTATGTTCATATACAAACTATCTACTATTTTTCCTGACTTAAATGTGTAAACTTTATTTGATTTTATTTTCTCTTGCAACTAGAATTTCTGTTGAGTCTTTTTTTTTAAAATGTGTGTCTCTATCGTTGGCAGTAACATATGTATGCATCTGTTTCTGGGTGCAGAGGTGTGTGTGTGTGTGCATGTATGTGCATGCGCGTATGTATGAGTGTGTATGAGTGAGTGTGTGTGTGTATATATGTGTGTGTGTGTGAGAGAGAGAGGAGAGAGAGAGAGAGAGAGAGAGAGAGAGAGAGAGAGAGAGAGAGAGAGAGAGAGAAGAGAGAGAGAGAGATGGACAGATGTAACAAGCATTCCGCTTGTGGAGGTGAAAATAAAGCATATGCAAGGAACGTGTGTTTACATGCACAATGCCATAAATGTCATATTATCATAAATGTATATGTATGTGTTTGTTTTATTCACACATGTGACACTTAACACTAACAAAAGGCAACGCTCTGTGATATACACAAACAAGAAACACACATTACACCTTGTAAATATACATTGCTTTGTATAAAATAAACGTTTGGAAAAAAAATAATCCTAAAGATTCAGCACTTTGAATTGTTTCAGGGAAATTTGGCTAAGATCAAAGTGTAATATCCGTTCTTGTATCACGACAGTGATTAAAGGTAGACTTATATGCACTTGATCTGGCCATGGTCGCCTGCACAGGAGTTATCACAATGACATACAGGGGGGCTTGGAACCTAATTGGGGGGGGGGGGGGGGGGGCTTGGAACCTAATTGGGCGGCTCTTGACCTTGGGGAACCCTGCGTCCTAAAAAAATAACAAAGTTTCAATATTCAGGTCAATGTTATGTTCATAAGTAATGAGTATCCAACCACTTAACATATGATTCATGCAATTGTCGCTGTCTTTTTTTCCCCATAAATTAAACATCCGGTGTGTTGATGCCGATGTAAGCGGTTCAACCCCTACACCGGACAGTTGGACTAAATGTTGACCTATCGTCCTTGACTAGTGGACAAAAATTACAAGTACCCCTGAAGTCGGAATGGGTTCGCCTAATGGCGAGGAAGATCGTAAATTGATTAGAGAAATTAGACGTAGACAGTCAAAATTTTTTGGGCATGTTATGAGAAGAAATGGATTGGAAAATTTTGTGACAACTGGTAAGATCGAGGGGAACAGATCAAGGGGAAGACCTAGAAGCAAGTACCTGGATGGCTTGGCCTTGTGGCATGGTCGAGACAGAAACACGGAGCTGATCCACGACTCTGGTGATCGAGTGAGATGGCAGAACATGACCGCCCACGCTTACCGGCATGGCACATGATGGATGGAATGGCGAGGAACATTCTTAATAGGGAAAGCTAATCCACACGGAAAATTCATAAAAGCACTACTAGAAGTAGTGTCTATGGACTATGCTTGAGTTCAAAGCAAGCAAGCGAAAAAAAAATACTATAATCATTATTATATTTGAATTTTTAAAATTTAAAAACAAAGAGGGAAAAAAAGCCTGCGTTAGCACGGTTATCTTACGTACACTAAGATATAAAAGCCAAAAATGAAAACCTCACGTGAGACCAGACAGCCGCTGAGAACGAGGGAAGTAATTATATTTCAAATGTAACTACTGCAAGCAATACGCGGGGTCTCCCGGCACAAGAACCCTAGTCAGAATGTTCTTTTCAAATTAGATTTCTCCTGTTCGTGTCCATAGGATATTAAACCAGGGCCGTGCCTCGACCTCATCTTCTGGGGTTACGTTCTCGTTCTCTTTAGTCTCATCTTCGGTTATTTTCAGTACTCCCATTTCCATTTCCCAGAGGTATTGTTTTCATCTCCAGATTTTTACCTGTTTAAAATGGGCGTTGATGGGACATTCACAGTCGATTCATTATACGAATATGTTGTTGTGATACTAGATTCCGTGAGTGCGCGCGCGCGTGTGTGTGTCTGCGTGTGTGTTTCGCGGTGGTGGCGATGGCTAGGTAGGTGTATAAGTGAGTGGACTGGTATATGTTTGGGCACGTAGGCGTGAGTGACTAGTGTCTGTCGGGACGGACGGATGGGCGTCATGCAGGCAGGATGGGAGGTAAGTACATAGGTAAGTAGGTAGGTAGGTAGGTAAATAGGTAGGTAACTAGGTATGTAAGTAGGTGGGCAGGTAGGTAGGTAGGTAGGCAGGTAGGCAGGCAGGTAAGTCGACCTACAAATACGTTTGCATGTATATATGCATGTATGTATGTAGGGGATGAAGGAGCCAGGAGTGTGGCTTGTAAAGAAGCGGCACCTCAAACCCTGAAAAATCACTGTTTTAAACTAACGAATGCTTAAGACAGAAGCAGTCAGTCGAACACCTCGATAATACAACCAGAAATAGTTACAAACCTGCCTCATCAAAACTGGACTAGAACTTCTTTAACCCAGGGCTTTCCCTTGTATGTCACAGGAAGATTTAATGATAAAACCATACAGCCGAGGCCTTTCCAATACCTCAAGAGTTCTTAATGCCGGCGCTTCTATTCAGATTCTAGACAGAGACCGTTGAGTCGCACTAACTCAACAGGCCAGATACGCCGAACTCAATGGGAAAGCTGTCAGGAAAAGGTCATTTACTAAAAGGAAGGGGACAAATTCCCCCGTGCTCCTGTCCGGTAGAAAACATTTGATTATGTGCGGGAGACTTGCAAAGAGTCTCACTCGTGTGAACCTGGCAACATATAACGAACACTTCTTGGATATTTTCCAAATAGAAAATAACAGCCGAAGAGAAAACTGCAGGAGGAATGAGTAAAGGAAAGAGGAAGATACAGTTTACGGATTTTGGGCGGTCGTTTCAACTGTTGAATCTGATTATGCATAGCGAAGAAGTAGGGAAATGTCACTGCAGATGAGGTGTCTAGTATCCGAGATAACTGATCAGTTCTTTTACTCGCGTCCCACTATATTCGTCTTCTTCTTTCGTTCTGTACCCCCCTTTAGGACAAAACTCCGCAACCAACTCACCCCAAGCCACCCAGCACCGTCCATGTTTTCTCATCTGATTCTTGTATGCCTTTACTTCTCTTATCCGTGTTTTCTGGGTCTTCCTACATTCTACATTTCTGTAAATCAAGATTTACTTAGGAACATTCAAACCAATAGAACAGGGTGGTCCGCCTGTGCGTATTATTTACTGCGAATGTAGGCAGAAATGTTTGGCTTCACTGGCAAAATTGAGACAATTGCTGCAACTCCAGTTATCAGGTACAGAACTACACCGATCCCCACCCCAGCAGTAAAAGAACCTGTAGCTTTGTACGCCAAATCGAATTGAACTTACCAATTTACATGCAGGTGCGAGACCATCTACATCGGCAGAACAGAGTGGCAGTTACACAACAGGGTTTTGAAACACATTCCGAGCTGGGTCGACAAGATACTACACACAGACGATGGTAGCCTAGCTAGGCCGGCACACCGGAACAGTCCCGCTTCATCGGTCGCGAGGCAAGTGCTCGAGAGCGGTCATGTGATTGAGAGAGACAGTGCCTTCAGTGTGTTGTTCAACACACAAAGTAGTCGCTTGTTAAAGTTTGCAGAAGCTATAATGATCAACCTACTTAAGCCAGCCTTGTGCAAGCAGAAAGACACGTTAGTCAGTTTAAACTTACCGTGGTAGACAATCGACATTACTGTACGAACATGTGTATAGTTCAGCTTGAAGGAGTTATCTAGTTATTTCACTTTATGTTGTGTGAATTCTGCAGTATGTACCTGACGAGATGCAGCGAAATATGCCAGGCAATAAATCGAGCAATATATTGTTTGTGTCGTCGTTATTCAAATTCACCACGGGAAAACATTGTTTTGAAGTATTAGAATGTAAATTTCCATTCAATGAGCCTTGAAATTGCGGAAGATGCCACGAAACAAAACAAACAACACGATGACCCTAGAATAGCGATATATCGTCCCTCTGTCAAAATGTTAGGTCACATGTGGCGATATATTATCCTTCGGCACTGAATCAGTTGAGTAAATGTTTGAAAAAATATAGCAGGCTAATTTTTAATTGATAATTTTATATGGTCCGTGAATGGTGTTTTAAATATCTAAATGGCCCCGGACGTAACACAAATAAATAACAATACGTTACCATTTGTGTGGGTCAGAGAGAGAAGGGGGGGGGGGGAGAGGGAGAGAGAGAGAGAGAGAGAGAGAGAGAGAGAGAGAGAGAGAGAGAGAGAGAGAGAGGGATTTTGGGGAAGAGCGTGAGAAATAAAGAGGAAGAGAGCGTATGAAATAGAGAGTAAGAAAGAGAAAGAGAAAGCGTGATAAAGAGACAGAGTAAAAGAGAGAGAGGGTAGGGAGGGAGGGAGAGAGAGAGAGAGAGAGAGAGAGAGAGAGAAAGAGAGAGAGAGAGAGAGAGAGAGGAGAGAGAGAGAGAGAGAGAGGAGAGAGAGAGAGAGAGAGAGAGAGAGAGAGAGAATCTTAGCTGCAAAAGCACTTCCGAAAGATTAAGAAAATAACAAGAAAGATTTGAAATCGTGCACATAGCATCCTTCATTTCGGATGCATCCTGGATCTGAAGTTCCCTTCTTCTTATATCCCAGTAATTATTCCTATCAACGTCTCAGAGATGGCGATGCATGGGTTCGTGATCAATGTAAGGCTGCAGAAAGCCGGTGTATTAGACGAGATGGCTGCTTGCTTCCCTATGAAAACACCCAAGTTGCAGTTCCCACTTCATGTATTCATTATGTTATCTTCTCTTGAGAACATTCACAAATAATCAAAACGATGTTTTCCCGTAGTGAATTTGAATAACGAAGACACAAACCATAGATTGTACAATTTATTGCCTGGCATATTTCGCTGCATCTCGTCAGTTATATACTGCAGATGTCACACAACTTAGAGTAAAATAACTAGATACATTGTTCAAGCTGAAATATATACATGTTCGCACAGTAATATCAATTGTTTACTATGGTAATTTTAAATTGACCACCATGTCTTTCTGTTTGCACAAAATTGGCCTATGTAGATGAATCATTAGGGCTTCTGCAAACTTTAACAAACGACTATTTTGTGTATGAAACAACACGCGAAAAGCGCTGTCTCTATCAAATACATGACCGGTTTCCAAGATGTGACGTGAAATGGACAACGCCGGATGTTTATAATTGTGGTGTGTCAGCCTTCCCATGATCCCATCACCTGTGTGTAATATCTTGTCATTTCAGTTTGATATGTGTTCAACAACCCTGCTGTGTAGCAGGGTTGTGTGTTGTCCCCCTATTTGTTTAACCTGTACGCCGAAAATATAATGAGCAATGTCAGAGACGACATAACCAAGGCGCAATGTGATGTCCTAAATAACGGTGGTAGTGAAATACCAGAGATTCGATATGCTGATGATATAGTATTATTATTCACTTCTCAGAATAATAACCTCAACCCAACAGAATAGTGAAAATCACAACTTACATCTTACCATAACAAGAACAAAGATAATGCATATACACAACACTAATATGGAGAAAGAATACGTTAATGAGGAAAAATTTGAGGTGGTGGAAAATTTCGAATATCTTGGGTCATTAATTAAAAAACAATGGTGGCACAATGAAAGAAATTAAAAGGTGAATATCTATTGCTCTTCAAAAACTAAAACAACTGAATAAATTGTGGCATGGGACAGACAATCCTACAAAAATTAAATTTTTAAGAGCATGCATCTTTCCCATTGCAACATACGCCTGTGAGACCTGGACACTTACTAAATAAGCTGAATAGCGCATAAATGTATTTAAATATAAATGTTATAGACGAGTTCTAAGAATACCTTGGATACAGAAAAGAACAAATATATCCATGCGAAGAGAGCTGAATATCGAAGAATGTTGGCTACTAAAGACGATAAAACAAAGAAAATTGAAATATTTTGGTCACTTGAAACGTCATGAAAGGTTTGGAGAGAACAATAATGGAGGTGTACATGCCTGGGAAGAGAGGAAGAGGAAAGTCAAAGAGAAGATGGGTGCAGGATATGACGGATGATCTCCAGATGGGTGTATCGGATGCGGAACATTTTGCTTATGACCAAGGAGTTTTCCGGAAGGTTGTTATGGGAGCGATGTTCTGCAAAGGACATGCTAATGAATGAATGAATGAATGAATGAATGAATGAATGAATGAATGAATGAATGAATGAATGAATGAAATTCCACGAGAGCCAGTCACTACTGTATATTTATTTCTCATGACATACGATAGGTCTTAGATAGAACTCCTTACCCAGGGCATCATTACTTTGCAATAGCAATTGGCTGGGGAAGAAAAAGTCGACCTTTCTCCGTGAGTCTGGGTTGCTGCAGGGTGAGAGCCGTCGACATTAACATACCCCTGATATGCCATCTTATCTATAAGACTGTAATTTGCAAGCAAATTTGGTAATTTGGACCAGTCGGGAGAAGTCGGCAGATAGGGGAGATAGCCCGGCAGCGAGACTTAGTTTTAGGAATATGTATCATCGTTATCAGAGGCAACTGTCTTGATGACTGGCGTCGGCGGTGATGCATCTCTACAACCTCCCTATCAATTCATGTGCTTGTCATCTATGCCCTGGTGCAAGGCAGCGGGAACTTTAGCCACCTTAGGGAACTACGCTGATAATGTCATGAGCAAGTTCGGATGAAGATTGGGCGCCTGGGTTCGTCGGCTGCTAAGTGAGGGAAAGTCTGATCACCTATACATTCATGCATTCGGGCCTACATAATGGCATGGCCCTATAGCATCACATACCTGTAGCAGGAAACTGCCTGAGACCATTTTTGCTAAATAATGGTGCAAAGCGGCAGTGGCGCAGTGGTTAACATACCTGCCTGTCGGTCAGATGGCCATGTGTTCAAATCCCCTTCGAGTGGGAGATCTTTGGTTCAACTTACCTGGACTGTCAGGTCGCCCCGGCCTAATGTAGATGTTCTCAGAAGTGAAGGCTGCTGGTGTGATAGTGAGCACATAACCCAAGCACTGCCTTGTGGGGTCAGCAAAAATAACAGAGTTAGTACAAAATACTCAATAAGCCCTACATCGGGGAAATTAATACTTTATCTTACTGTGGAGCTCGGCCGCAGAAAATCATGTCTGCCTGTCTTCTTCGGTCTTTTTTTCCCAACAACTTTACTTGTGACAATATGTTTCTGTGTTTCTATTATCATATGGGCAAAACAGTTTCGCCGTCCCCTGATACACAGATCCGCGCGCGCGAACGAACGCCACGCACGAACTCTCTCTCCCCCCCCCCCCCACCTCTCTCTCTCTCTCTCTCTCTCTCTCTCTCTCTCTCTCTCTCTCTCTCTCTCTCTCTCTCTCTCTCAGTGAAACTATCTATAAAACAAACAGTTAAGTCCCATCCATAGCAGTAACAGTCAAGATCATCACATTGTGTAGGCCTGGGAACAAGGAGAATTGTGTGACAAGTCTTTCCTTCCCGCAACGACCGACTACAGCTGACATCCAACTTTCGCCGATCGTCCTCATGTCACTGTCAGCGTAGCGTCCAAGACATTACAACAAAGCGCCATCCCGCCTCTATATTCGGAATAATGTCTACAATACCCCGAAATCTACTTTTTACTAACCATTGTTAAGTGAGAATGTTGGTTATTTCCATTGTTAAGTGAGAATGTTGGTTATTTCCATTAGTTTGTGCAATACCTCAAGTCCGCTAGATCTACATAGTTTATGTAAGGAGAAGACTCACCATCCGGCCCTTTAACTGACAACTGATTGTTCCCATTTCTAGTCTTTGATCTACTCTTAGCTTTATTTATTTATTTATTTATTTATTCATTCATTTATTTATTTTGTGAAAAGACTTATATAGTGTTCCTTGATAGACGATGTTCGCGGGAGATGTGGAACTATGTCTGCATATGCTTATCGCCAAGGCACTCATTCATACGTGTGTGTGTGTGTGTGTGTGTGTGTGTGTGTGTGTGTGTGTGTGTGTGTGTGTGTGTGTGTGTGTGTGTGTGCGTGCGTGGGTGCATGCTTGTGTATATGTGTGTATGTGAGAGAGTGGCGACAAGCATGGGCAGATATGGTTCCACACCTCCCACGATTATCTTCTATCAAAGAAACCTATAATATCGTTGAGAAAGCAATAGCAAACTACTGAACGTAAAACTTGCCAAGACATCAACAACGGCAGTAAAATGCTGGTGTTGACTGCAAAGTTTAGTAAAGTATATGCAACTATTATATATAAATATATATAATTCTTATTCTTTTTTCCCCTCCATCCCTCAATCAACTCACTCCAAGGCCCCACCCGCACTCCCCCAACTCCCTATCTGTAGCTAACCCATGTAACTCTATCCATGCCCTTCCCGTTTTACGGTTACTTAACCAACATTGCAGAAACGGTGCAATATTCAGAGATCGACCAAATCCTGACATACTAATACTTCAAACAAAACACTATAAAAACAACCCCCCCCCCTCTCTCTCTCTCTCTCTCTCCCCCCCCCCCTCTCTCTCTCTCTCTCTCTCTCTCTCTCTCTCTCTCTCTCTCTCTCTCTCTCTCTCTCTCTCTCCCCTCTCCATCTGCGTGTTCTCTTTCGCGTATTTGAAAGCGTCTTATCAGCAAACAGTTTGGAAGAAAACTTCTATAATCACGCGCGATGACATTTCCATGGAAAGTCCTTCGGGATCGACAAGCAAGCGATAACTTTAATCATTTCCGTCCCCCTTATTTGATTAAATTTATCACTCTACAAGGAAGCGATAATTTTCATCATTTCCTTCCCTTTATTTCATTATATTTATCGCCTGCCTCACTCAGGAGTACTTTACTCTGCACTTCTTTCATCATCTAGGAAGACCGATAAAACTGTCATAAATCCCACCTCCGTGCCTCAACAGGCGCCCTGAACAAGTTGCCTGCTCCGTGCACAGACACGAGCATGTGTTGTGTCTCCCTGCTTAGCAAACAAACACCCAGAAACGCCCAAGAATAATAACACTTAAGATAAGGGACTCAAATGTCCCAGTTGGATTAACATATTTTTTTTTCATATCCCTTACAGGACGTTGGAGTCAAGATCAGCATTTTTCAGCTGCTGTTGATGTACTAGGCAAGATTACTCTCAGTAGTTTGTCATTTCTTTCTGAGCGACCGGCTGACAAACCCCGTAAGTTACCAACGCGGCGAGAACCGCTACCGACTCTCGTGCAGGTTATGTTACTCACGAGAATATACGGGATTACGGAGAAAGACGTTAACGCCTAGACCAGGGAGACCGGCGGATTAACATACTTTGTAAAACTATAAGGGAAATCCGATATTCTTTGGGCACAGCGCGAAGTGGAAAATGTAGTTGGTAGTGACATTTGAGAAAGTTAGAGAGGAAGAGACTCACAAGGAGACCAGGAGATAAGATACTAGACAATTTGATATCATAACTTGGAGGAACATCGGTATCAGGAATGATTGGCAGTACACGAGACAGAAGGCATTGAACAGACATGAGGACCAGCATCTCCTGGCATAGACTATAAGAAGACTCGTGGCAGATGTTGCCGTTGGAGTGTCACGTGTTAACAGCCTTCACATATTCTAGGCAACACCATAATTAGGCAGAATAGCCATTCTGTTTCCTTGCTGCCTTTTCTTTCCATCACAAATACAAAAGCGGAAGTGGCTCTACTGCCCAGGCCATGTTGGTGTATATGGATACGAAAAGGTCGATTGACAGGCCTCCAGGGCAGCAGGTGCAACATTGGGGTTGAACAAGGAAGACGTAATAAGTAATTGATTAGCACCGATCAACACCGACGATTTATTAATCCCCATAATCTGAATTCTCTCAGCAGACGTTTTACACCTCTGCGATTCTAGAATAATGGGTCCCATGTCAGATCTCCCAAAATAAGAGTCGGCAAATACGACATCCTGTGAAGGCACGCCGCGTTTCAACCCCATCGGTCGTTAGAAATGGTAAATAGCAGGCGGTGGTTGTACGTTGTTCTGGCGAATTTATACAAATTTGAAAACAATACCCACAATACAACATGTACGTCTCTTATGCTGGCTCTGTGGCAGATGCAATTCGTAATACCCCATATCGCTTTCGAAACACAGCTGCAGGCGATATAGAAGCAGGCCGCCTTGCGTTGGTTTTCATATAATGGTATGAGTCCCGGTCGTTCACAAAGCAATGGCAAACTACTGAACGTAAACGTGCCAAGAAATCACAAACAGCACAAAAATATGCTGGGGTTGAGTGCGAGGTAATGTAAAGGATATGCGACTAACTTTAACGCCTCTTACACAAGACTTAAAGGAATGGGGAGAATATATATATATATATATATATATATATATATATATATATATATATATATATATATATATATATATATATATATATATATATATAAAACCCTTTAATGAGGATGTATGTACGAGGCCTTCACCTGTGGGACTTGGCTGAACGCCTCTAGGTCAGGTCCCTTGGGTTCCAGGGTCTGGCCACCACTCGCCACCTGCTTGTCGAGGCGAGGTCTCGGAGGTTTGACGCTGAGCCGCCAGCGTTTGCAGCCTACCTTGTTCCAGACGTATTGGTTACCCATTCCTCTGGAGTACACAGGACAAGGCCGAGAGAGAGAACATGTCATTTGGGCACCACATGTTTCTCTGAAGCTCTGCCCAGGCATTGTGATGGAATTGTGGCCATATTCCAACTCACATACTTTGGTCTGTCAAGACTGTAAGGTGCCACTCATATTATATATATATATATATATATATATATATATATATATATATATATATATATATATATATATATATATATATATATATATATATATATAAAAGCTACTCATCTGTTTACTTTTTGTGGCTGGACACGTGTGTAATCATTGTGGAGAACAGCAAGGCGTATTCAACCTGGATATATCTCATGAGACTATATTCAAACGACGTAGAACTACAACGCAGTGGATTCCCATACCATTAAGGTATACCCGGAAATTACAGGACTGACCAATTGACCAAAGAGGGACCCTTAACATTTTAACGAGATATTCCATTCCCCCCCCCCCCCCCCCTCAGCTACAGGATGGCTATTATCTACTGGACAAGACTGGGCAAGTCACTACCTTTAGACTCTAGGACATATCAAACTCAACATCCACATGTACGCAGCGCTTACGAAGGATTCTACAGCACCACGCACACGCATCTCAAACTACAGAACTCGTATTACAACATCGGCTAAGACCTGCTCCATGGCTAAGGAGTTACGGACGCAGTTCGTAATCTCGCATACCGGCGTTTGAAACACAGATGTGTTGAATTTTTATGAAATGATATGGGTGCCGGTCGTTCAGAAAGCAATGGCAAACTACTGAACGTAAACTTGCCCAGGAATCACGAACAGTCAAAAAAAAAATGCTAGTGTTGACTGCTGCGTCCTGTAAAGGACATGCAACTAATTGTTTTTTTTTTCTTTTAACTACACCAGTAGAGCTCTGAAAGATATATTCTATGGACTGGAGAAACAACCCTAGGTGCCAAACTCTACAGAAGCCTGCAAGGCTTGTAGAGGACAGCGTTGTTCATGCAGGAACAACAAGTGCGGCTATAGCATGCTTCCAAAACAGAATCAGAAGAAAGATACATTAACGGATTCAGTGCCAAATAACAAGTAGATTTGATCGAAACAAACATTGATGGCGGGAAATGGGAAGTAGGGGTATGTTGCAGTTATGATTTACAAGTCAGTTAATTTATACGTACTGATTGGCACTAACAGACGATGAATGATTGCAGTTCTGCTCACAGGGCGCATTGGATATCTAACATTTATCAAACTCCATAGAGTACGTGTACATTTAACAATGGCCCGGCTGGGTGAACGGACCTAGGTATGAACAGTTAACAGGCAGGAAGTGATGTGAGTTAATGTCATGCATAAATATTCAGAAGACGACACAGCAGGACAAAATGTAGCGGCAGGTCAATGACCCGACAGATTAGACGTGATGCCGCAGGCAGGTCGGCGAGCCGTCACCTAACGACCAGTACTGACACAAGACAGCAATATAGGTAACAATGAGAGGACGGATTGAAACGACCGATTGACGAGAAGAGGGCAGACAAACAAAGAGACGGACAGAGACAGACTGCGGACAAGTAGACATACCAGACAGACAGACAGACAGACAGACAGACAGACAGACAGACACGCAGGCAGAAAGGCAGGCTGGCAGGCAGGCAGGCAGGCAGGCAGGCAGACAGACAACAAGGTTAAATTATTCGCATTACTTGTTGGAGTGCTGGTACGATAGACGATACACTAGGCTCAGAGAGAGAGAGAGAGAGAGAGAGAGAGAGAGAGAGAGAGAGAGAGAGTAGAAAGTAGAGAGAGGAGATGAGTAGAGAGGAGAGAGTTAAGAGAGTAGAGAGAGTGGAGAGAGTAGAGAGAGAGTAGAGAGCGAATAGAGAGAGACAGACAGACAGACAGAGAGAGAGACAGAGAGAGAGAGAGAGAGTAGAGAGAGGAGATGAGTAGAGAGGAGAGAGTTAAGAGAGTAGAGATAGTGGAGAGAGTAGAGAGAGAGTAGAGAGCGAATAGAGAGAGAGAGAGAGAGAGAGAGAGAGAGAGAGAGAGAGAGAGAGAGAAGAGAGAGAAAGTAAAGAGATAGTAGAGAAAGAAAGAACGAACGAACGAACGAACGAACGAACTT
Source organism: Cepaea nemoralis (assembly GCA_014155875.1). NCBI lineage: Eukaryota > Metazoa > Mollusca > Gastropoda > Stylommatophora > Helicidae > Cepaea > Cepaea nemoralis. The sequence goes on from JACEFZ010017267.1 coordinate 41,452, forward strand.
TGAAAGGGTAACAAATTGGGCACGCAGGCCCGTCTTACATTCGGCCCTTTCGATCACTCATCTTTCATTCATCAAATGTGCATGTTACATTTACATAGGGAGAACAAAAACATTGTCAAATGGATTTTGTAAGCATAAACAATGCACATTACGCATGGTACATTCACATGGGGAAAAAACATTGTCAAATGAACGTTGTTAACATAAACAGTGCATATTGCAATGTTGTGAGATATTTTCCCCCATCCACCCTCACACCCCGCAGCCACCCACACATCCCTCAGCCACCCACCACATCCCCACCCACCCACACATACCTCCACGCACTCACACAGACTCAGGCAAACATACATGCCGCCACCCACCCACTGAACCCCCACCAACACACATTTCCCCACCCACACATACATCCCCCACCCATCCCATAACCGTCACGTACACACCCACCCACATATTCTCCACCACCCACCCACACCACCCAGCAAACCACCCAGCAAAACACACATCACAAAACCACACACACATACCTCCATCAACCCACACATACCCCCATCAACCCACACATCCCGCAACTATCCACACATACATCCCGCACCCTCACAATTTTCCCCACGCACCCACACACACATCAGCCAACCTACACTCACTCACCCACCCAATATCCGCCACCTCTAAACTACACATTCCCACCTATACACACATCCCCACTCATAAACACATCTCCCCCACCTGCCCACACATATCCCCCACCCATAAACACCCAAAAACACACACCTCCCACCAACACACACCCTACCACCCACATATATCCCACCCACACACATCCGCCGCTCACACACATCTTCCCACAAACCCACACATCCTCCAACAATACACTCATTTCTCATACACACCCACCCACTCACGTACTCATCCATCAACCACTCACACGCACACATCAACCACCCGCCCATCAACACATGCATCTCTCATCTACCCTCTCACCCACACACACCCCAACCACCCAGCCAAACACACATCCCCTATCCTCACATACATCCATCATCCACCTGCACATCCCACACCTCCTCCACCTCTCACACAAAACTCCACCCATAAACACATTCCCCCCTCATACACATCCCCGCCCACACATCTCTCACCCACTCACACATCTCCCCACCCACCCACACATCCCCCACCTACAAACATCCTCACCACCCACACATACATACATCCTCCACCCACTCACATTTACCCCATCCACACTCACACACTCCCACCCACACAGACATATCCCATTCACAGACACCCCACACACTCATCCCCCACCCATCCCCCATCCCACACAATCTCCTACACACCCATTCACCCACCCAAATACACATTCCCTACCCACACCCCCTAACCCACCAACACCCACATACTTCCAATAATCCTCCCAAATATCCCCCTCCCCCCCCCCCACACACATCCCACACACATACATCCCCCACCGACTACACATCCCTTCACCCATCCACACATCACCCATCAACCCATACACATCCCCCACATACAACCCCTCCACACATACATTCCCCACACCCCCACACACATCCCTCACATATACACCCACATAAACATCCTCACATCTACACACATACATGATCACTGAAACTAATAAGAACAATCTCCCACACTTTACACACAGTTGAGACACTGATGATTGTCGTGAGCATTCTCGCAAAAATTGTAAGAATTGGAGAAAACATTGTACATATACATTGTGTAGCGTAAAAATTAGTGATGCAATTCAACTCTCTCTCTCTCTCTCTCTCTCTCTCTCTCTCTCTCTCTCTCTCTCTCTCTCTCTCTCTCTCTCTCTCTCTCTCTCACTCACTCACTCACTCACTCACTAACTCTCTCACTCACATCACAGTAATGTTATATTATACATGATAAAATCAAGTGGCATACAAAATGATAATATGAAAAATGAGAATACAGAGAAAAAAATATGGAATGGCATGTTACAAAACAATCAAGTGGCATACAAAATGATACCTCGTAATATGAAAGATGAGAATGCATAACAAATATGGAATAGTATGTTACATGACATGCGTGCGCTCAACTCTCTCTCTCTCTCTCTCTCTCTCTCTCTCTCGTCTCTCTCTCTCTCTCTCTCTCTCTCTCTCTCTCTCTCTCTCTCTCTCTCTCGATCTCTCGATTGTGAAAGAGAGTGACATAGTAGAGAGAGAGAATGAACTAGTGAGCGAGGAGTGTGTGTGTGTGTGTGTGTGTGTGTGTGTGTGTGTACGTGTGTGTATAAGCGCGTGCGCGTGTGTTTAGGAGTGAAAGGGGGTGAGATATCGATTATATTGTTGGGGTAAAAACTATTCGAGAGAGAGAGAGAGAGAGAGAGAGAGAGAGAGAGAGAGAGAGAGAGAGAGAGAGAGAGAGAGAGAGAGCATGTGACTGGATATCATGTACGAGGGACTGCTCACATAGACGCATGTCTGGCTGCAGATGGGAAGATGGATATGCGTGCTGTTCTGGATGCTGCTCTACTCAACGAAAGCGCGGGTGTTTCCCTTATGCATATGTTTATAAGTAAGTAGATATAATTGCAACAGAAAGTCAAAACGAAGGACTTTAGATAATAGAAAACAGAATTAATGGTTAATACAAAGACAAAATTGTATACTCAGAAGCAACATTAAAGTAAATGGAACCAATCGCGGCTGCTTTAATAACAGCAGATGGAAGATATGTAGAGGCAGTTAAATGTAGAATCGCTCAGGCAAAGGCAGCAAGTCACAAGATGAAGAATATATATATATATATAAATATTTTTTTTTTTTTGCACTTTGTCTGTCAATCGAGATGGGGAAAGGAGTTCCTAAGAGCTATATTGAGCCAATCATAATGTACGGAAGTGAATCATGGCCAATAAGCAGACGAGTGGAGAATTACGTGGAATCGGTGGAGATGTGGGTTTATAAAATAATGGTTTAGATGTATAGAAAGATCAACGAATATCTCTTAAAAGAAGTTAACTGACAAAGATAACTGGTTTACTCGCATCAGAAGAGAACAACCCTCGTTGTTTGGACATGTCAAGAGAAGTGAGAAGCTGGAGTATGTCATCACGAGAAAGTTGGAGGGGAGGAGAAGCAGGAGGACACCAAGAGAGAAGATGCTGTATAGTTTGACATCATGACGCGAAGGAACATCGGTATCAGATTGATTGGCCGCACACGAAGGCAGAAGGCTGTGGAAGGACATGATTACCAACGCTACACAGCATGGATTATAAGAAGATTGCCAGCACACAAGACGGACTGACGGGTGTGGACGGACACAATTGTCAACGCCACAAACCATGGCCTATACGAAGATTGATAGCGCACGAGACGGAAGGCTGTGGACAGACATGATTACCAACGCCACACGGCGTGGAATATAAGAAGACTGGTAGCACGAGACAATAGGCTGTAGTTAGACATGATTACCAACGCCACACGGCGTGGACTATAAGAAGACTGGTAGCACGAGACAATAGGCTGCAGTTAGACATGATTACCAACGCCACACGGCGTGGAATATAAGAAGACTGGTAGCACGAGACAATAGGCTGTAGTTAGACATGATTACCAACGCCACACGGCGTGGACTATAAGAAGACTGGTAGCACGAGACAATAGGCTGTAGTTAGACATGATTACCATACCGCACGGCATGGACTATAAGAAGATTGGTAGCAGACACGAGACGGAAGGCTGTGAATGGACATGATTACCATACCACACGGCATGGACTATAAGAAGATTGGTAGCATACACGAGACAGACAGCTGTGGACGGACATGATTACCATACCACACGGCATGGACTATAAGAAGATTGGTAGCACACACGAGACAGACAGCTGTGAATGGACATGATTACCATACCACACGGCGTAGACTATAAGAAGATTGGTAGCACACACGAGACGGAAGGCGGTGGACGGACATGATTACCAACGCCACACGGCGTGGAATATAAGAAGACTGGTAGCACGAGACAATAGGCTGTAGTTAGACATGATTACCAACGCCACACGGCGTGGACTATAAGAAGATTGGTAGCAGACACGAGACGGAAGGCTGCGGACGGACATGATTACCAACGCCACACGGCGTGGACTATAAGAAGATTGGTAGCAGACACGAGACGGAAGGCTGTGGACGGACATGATTACCATACCACACGGCATGGACTATAAGAAGCAGAAGAAGCAGATGAAAAATTAAGTAAAGCAAAGGATCCTTCCTCATGGCTTGACGCGAACTGGATATCTTCTTCTTCTGCGTTCATCCGGAGAGATTTTTTTTTTTTTTGACGTGGGCGTTGTGCCTGTTTGCAGCCGAGCTGCGTTCTTGCGCCTTTAGGCAGACACGTCCAACTTCTGCGGGTTTTTGTTGACCGGGTTACCCTTCCCGGGGGAACTGGGTATATAGTGCTAGCCTCATTGTCTCTTTAATCCAATCGTTACTCCATGGGCCGTGTGGTTAACATCACATCCGCCGTGTATATTTCCCATTACATTTCCCGACTGCCCATTTTAGGCAGGGTCGATATGTTAGGCCAGTTCTTTTTTCTTTATAAATCGTGGCTTCAGGGAGGATTCTACCACAAGAGCACCGGGCCGGCAAACACGCGTGCTAGTAGCCACTGTGCTACCACACTCTCATATATGTCTGGAATCGCTACATATACAAATAGTTCGGCTAGGTGAGTTGGTTGGGGGGTCTATGCTGCAATGGAGGGTAAAGGTCTAAAGAAGTAAATCTGGATAGTTAAGGAGTTGTAACATAATAAGTTATAAACAATGTATTTTAACAATAAGGACATGTCTCAACAAACAAACAAGGACAATCACAACTACGTTTATGAAAAAGACAGCAGAGATTATATTCTTCATATACCATGCCGGTAAGCAAGGCCGCTCATGATTCGCCATCACCATTCTTCAATCAGGTCTGTTATCTTGACCCGATTATGCCATGTCACCAAGTCATCTAGGTATTTATATCTTGTTTCTCTTCTGCTCTCTCTCTCTCTCTCTCTCTCTCTCTCTCTCTCTCTCTCTCTCTCTCTCTCTCTCTCTCTCTCTCTCTCTCTCTCTCTCTCTCTCTCTCTCTCTCTCTCTCTCTCTCTCCATCAACTTTACCCGTTGTCACTAAGTTTTCGAGTTTATTTATGCACAAATCGCGCCAAGAAATTCAGACTGTCAACGTCTGGCTGCTCTAAACAATTTACGATGACCATCTGTTTCGTGGATTCTGTTTTAATAAAATAGTTAGAGTGGCGGCCGTTCAGAAAGCAATGGCAAAATACTGAACGTAAACTTGCCAAGAAATCACAAACAACCAAAAAACAATGCTGGGGTTGACTGCGAAATCCTGGAAAGGATTGCAACTAACAATGGTATTCTATCATAACCAACACCAACAAAACGGGATAGACAACAGATCACGGAAACAGCTCGGTACAAATTCCACAAAAGCACAATTCACGATTACTTACAATTACTGGACCGTGAGTTGGCGTTGAGTAAACAGGTGAGACCACTAATCCAAATGTTGGCCTCGTCAGGTGTGTTGGCTATCAGATCCATAGATTCGAACTCCTCCCCGAAGATAATGGAGAAGGCGCATTCATCCGGGTATACGCCAATGATTTCTTTGCTTCGAAGAGCTTCGGTTGTCTTCCCTTGACGAACTTCTTTAATCGAAGAAACTGCAACTGAAACAAAACACAGACAGGCATGAGAATGCTAACATCAAGCAAGGCAGACGTGGAGCCACGACAACAGTGTTATCAGGTGAGACTGCCAGTTGCATTCCTCGCCGCTTTTCATTCCCAGAAAATACTAACATTTGTTAGGTATCCATTTTATCAAGTTGGATTGATCTTATAAGGAAATACGGCGATGGTGTTATTGGGTGGGCTTGCAGTTCCCCACCTCGCCGTCTTTCCTTCCCATGAAATTTCCAGAAAATGCTGAAAATTGCCAGATACCTTTTTTATAAAGTTGGATTAATTCTGTAAGGTGCAGGTTTAATGATTGGGCACAACCCACTACTGGCAAAGCCGATCGTATTCCGGCACGAATCTTAAGCCTTGTCCACGTCAAATTGGGAGCACTAGACTAGTAGTGGGTTGTGCTCAATCTTTTAACCTCAAATCCCAAAACAACCAAACAAATAAATTTGATTATTGCTCGCTGGACTTTAGGCACCTGGTGTGCCTTGCCAGATCGAGAAGGTCTGATCATTCGGGGCCACATCGATTGACGGATGTCAGTCGCAGTGATCGGGCAAGTTCTGAGCTAAAGTCTACAATGGGTGACGTTGCGATATTCTAGTGTGATAATTTGTCGCGTCCAGCGTGAGTCGCGTGGTTAGTGGGTGCACACTCGCCTCACGCGTCAGTGATCCGGAGTTCGATCCCGGGTCCAGTCAGTGATATGAACTACTGACGAGCTCAAACTAGAGCGAAACTCGAGACTAGTGCTTCCAATCTGACGTGTACAAGGCTTAAGGTTCGTGTCGGAATACGATCAGCGTTGCCAGTAGTGGGTTGTGCTCAATCTTTAAACCTCTAATCCCGAAACAACCAATAAAATCAATAAGCTGCAGGTGTCGAAAAACGTATTCATAATTGTGAGATAGAACACGCACTGCCATCTTTACAACAAAACAGAACAAAGTGACGCCAAGCAGTTTGCTGCTATAGGTCTATGATCTGGAAGGCCGTCTCATTATGAAAGCTCATTATGCACGGAGGCATGTATAGGTGGCCAATCTTGCTCTGACTCAGCGGTCGACGAGCCCAGGTGTGAAACCCTCACCCGATCGTGCTAGTGACATAAGCAGCGCAGTTTGGTATCAATGTCGGTAACGCGTCGGCTCACTGCCATCTTGGTAAGATAATATTAACTAACTATGGTGCTAACACGGCACCTGGAAATACTTTACCTTGCGACTGATACATCTTATTCTTCTTCTCTGTACATCTTCAGACGTCAATGCGAATACATTTACAGACAGCAGCAGTCTACTTCAGCATGTTGATGTTGATATCTCTATATAGTTTATCCTTAAACAAGCGTGTGTTTAGAAAGGGGGGATGTGTGTGTGTATGCGTGCGTGTGTGTATGCGTGCGTGCGTGCCTGCGTGCGTGCGTGTGTGGTATTAGCCGAGGAAAGGTGGTGATGAAGTGAACTGGTAGGCACACATCATTACGCCGTCGCCTAGTTGATGTAAACGTCTACTAATCGTTTGATTAACTTCTTTTCTTCTACCATAGGCTAGATATAAAATTAAAGAACTCGGAAACAAAACAAATAAGCGAGTTTAAATATCTAAGTTCCATTTTCACTTCAGATGTAAGAGTGGATAGTGAAAACAACATACGTTGTGCAAATGCGAATCAGGTAGAGGGACAATTAGCGCCTCTTCTGGCGCATGGGAAATCCGATAAGTACTAAAGCAAATCTCATGAGAACTTTTTGGGCCGAGATTATGCTGTCAAGGAAGCTTAGTGCAACTAATGCGAGCAAAACTATAACAGAGATGAGATAATTAGACAAGCTGCGGGAATAACTGAGTGATATAATTTGGAATGAGGAAATTAGAAAATGGCTAGGTATAAAACCAGTCATGTGATTCATTAAGAACAACACATTACATGATTTGGCCTCCTCACAATAACGCCCTGGTGCCATCTACCACAAAGAGCCACACTGAAGAAATTTGATAGATACAGAGTGAGGTTAAGACTACTAAAAAGATGCAGTGAAGGGTTTACGGCCAACTTTATAGAAATGGAGACGGATCTTACCAAGCGCATCGGAAAGAGCGCAAGAACCTTACATCGTTCTCCAAGACTTCACTGAGGTAAATTGGAGAGAAGGAAGACGATGAGAAGAAGATAGACTAAAGAGAAAATATGACAGCAGTCTGTACTTATGAGTTATGTGAGATACTTGAATGAGTAACTGAAAGAAAACATACTCGAGGAACAACCTTGGGTACCCGCTTAACTGGTGCAGTGTCGTAGAATAATGTATCGCCTAATGTGACCTCCCATTTGGACAGAAGGATGATATATCGCCATACTTGGGTCACCGTGTTATTTGTTGTTGTTGTTTTGTTTTTTTTTGCGGTATCTTCCGCAGTTTCAATGCTCAGTGAATGGAAATGTACATTATAATACTTATTCATTTGATTGTGTACCATATTTGGTCCAAACATATTTTTGTTTAACACTGAATCACATAAAAAACGATAAACGCAAACAATTGCTAGGTGGATGAACACTGAGGAGAAAGGCCACCCATACTGTCGGCCACTATGTAACATGCGGACCGAGGTGTTTTATGTATTGATGTGCATGCAACTTTCCCAATTTTCTATCATCTATGGAACCGCTCGGAGATGAACATTCGCAAGGGATGTGTGTTGATGCAGGAAGGAATCCGTGGGCTTGGGCGAATGTATCAGAGTAACTGGACGATTGTAAATATCTATTTTTAGATGTAATCACTGTTTAAACATTAAAATGCTCGGCCTCATTGGGCAAAATAGATGGAGAAATAAGAATTGACAGAAGAAATGCGGAAGTTATGGGCCAAACTTTTTTTGTAATAACCATGTTGTTGTTTTGTTTTTGCATAGTTTTATAATAAAAATATCCATGTTTTGTATTTGCCAACGTGTTATAATTTTTTACAAATAAAAACAGAAAGATTGTTTTGTACTTGTAAAACTTTAAAAACAAACACATTAATGATTTGTGTTTGTCAAAGTTTCATTATTGTTAAAGTATTATAGTTGAGTGTATGTCAACGTTTGATCATTTAAAAAACACATTAGTGCTTTCAGCTTGTCAAGGTTGTATAATAACCAACAGTGTTGTTTCGTGTTTGTCAAAATTGTTTAAGAATCAACATTGCCATTTTGTAAGTAAAAAGAACAGATACTAATACTTTGTGTCTGTCAAAGTTTTGTAAGTAACAAGAAAATACACAAATATTTTGTGTTTGTCAAACTTTTGTAAGTAACAAGAAAAGACACTAATATTTTGTGTTTGTCAATTTTTTTGTAAGTAAACAGAAAAGACACGAATACTTTGTGTCTGTCAAAGGTTTGTAAGTAAAACAGAAAAGATACAACTCATATTTTGTGTCTGTCAAAGTTTTGAAAGTAAAAAAGAAAAGAAACTAATATTCTGTGTCTGTCAAAGTTTTGTAATAAAAACATGTTGAGTTTTTCAAAGTATGCGACTTTGCGATCATGTGGTGAACGCCTGGGTAACATTTAAGAACACCTAATGTGGCTGTCTACGCAATCAGGGGGTGAGGCTGCACGCCCGGCTCACTTAATTAACTGATTAACTGCCATGGGATGATTAATAGCTTTAAGCGACTTTTCGTATCTGCCACGGGGATATATATCGCTGAAATGCTTTACGACATAACTGCGACACACCCGTCCGTACTGGCCATTTTCTGGCATCCAATTTTGTTTGGTACAAACCTACTTTTTGTTTGGCGCTGAATATTTTAAGAAGTAAAACATAAAAATACAAAACACGCATAGAACACGAGAACGGAATGCGGTAAGTAAGCATTTGTAAGTGCAATAAAATTAGTCGACCCCTGGCCAAGAGACTGTTTCTCTTTTGGCGTCAAATGTAGACAGTCCTTTGACTCCAGCCATTATGTGTGGCGGGCTTGCTCATACAGCCAGGTCACTGGTGTAGGCATGGACTTGCTAGCTGCATGCCCTTCGCAGGACGTCATCATTAACCTCAGCATTTTAATGATTTTCTAGGTAAATTTACGTTCAGTAGTTTGCCACTGCTTTCTGAGCGGCCAACGCTCATACCACTGTTAAAAATCACCGCAAGGAGGTCAACTTCCAGATCTCCTGCAGCTGATTTGGAACCCAGTACACGGGATTGTGAAACGCGTTCACTGTTTCTTCACACAGATGCCAGCATGGCTGCAGTAAAGGCACAAGAACACACACAGTCTGTGTGAAATATACCCAGTGAGTGTGTGTGGAGAGCTGCCGGCATGGAACCGGCTTCGCGAGACTGATGCTCAGAACATGCTGTCCGCAGATTCCGCTTGACGTTACGATGACAATAGCATGAGTGCGGACAAGGATTCCATACCAGCTCTCATCGTTAGCATCGGGATGGGAAGATCGGACACCTATTCTTCTGTGTGCACAAGCCTACAAAAATGTGATGATCCTAGCGCTTCGTATACCCACATAAGCTTCTTGCTACGGGACTTAGTTTTTAGTTTTCGTTTAACTGATTCAGAGTCGAAGGATAATATATCGACAAATGGTAACTCCCATTTGAATAGAAGGACAATATATCGTCAGACTAGGGTCATCGTATTATGTATTTTGTTTCGTGGTATCTTACGCAGCTGCAAGGCTCAGTAAACAATACTTGTTCATTTGATTGTGTAACACAGTTGGCCTTAACCTACTTTTTGCTTGGCACTGAATCAGTTGATTGTGTGGCCCACTATGAGACTAACAAGTGGACACATCCGTATGTTGGTGAAATGATGAGTGAATATCTTTCGGTTAAAAATATCCTTGTATCAAGGAAGTATGTTTCATGGTATGAGTCAAATCCTTGAAGTGTCAATATCGTGTTGCTTCTTTTCGTTATTTTCAAATGATAAACAACTGGTGGTTTCTTGAAAGTGGAGCGACAGAAAATCCTAGAGTTGTGCTTGAGTGTCACGATGTCTGTTCAGTGTTGGTTTTTTAATGTCATGGTATTGCAGGCTAATCGCCATGTAAAGATAGCCAGCCTTTTGCAAGATGGGAAACATACTGACCAATAAAAATGTGTCATTTTCAACAAGAAAACGAGTGTTGACGTGCTACATAGAACCTATACTTCTGTATGGATGTGAAGCGTAGGCAATGAGCAGACAAGCTGAAAAACATCTGACGGTTGTGGAGATGTGCTTTCTAATGAAAATGTAAAGAATATCATGGACAGACAGGCATACCAATAAACAAGGCCTACAAGAAACAAATGAAAGCCGTAAACTGATTAGAAATATTAGACATAGACAGTCACCATTTTTTGGACACGTTATGAGAAGAAATATAATACAATATATATAATTTGGAGAATTTGGTGACAAATGGCAAGACTGAAGGGAAAATAACATGAGGAAAGCAGAGAAGTAAATACCTGTATGGCTTGGCTACGTAGTATGGTCTAGACAAGATCACAGAGCTGATCCACGACTCTGGTGATCATGCGTGATGGCAAAACATGACTGTCTACGTTTATCGCTATGACACATGATGCTGATGATTGCAGGCTAAGAGCTATCTATGGTTTCTCTCTTGTAGAGCGGCACAGCCGTCTCCGTGGCCTATTGGCTTGCAAGTGCGATTTGTGAGCAGATTACCACGCGTTCGAAACACAGCCGCGACCGATTTGGCAACAAACCGTGTCGGGTTTTGACGTGTTGGTATGGGAGCCGGTCGTTCAGAAATCAATGGCAAACTACTGAACGTAAAACTTGCTAAGACATCAACAACAGCAGTAAAATGCTGGTGTTGACAGCGATGTCCTGTAAATAGGATATGGCGGAAAAAAAGAGCGGCACAACGACCATCAATGTCCTTGCTTGATGGGCATAGTAGTAGTATAGTATGGATTCCAGACCCCACTTTCAGCCTACGCAGGTAGGTTGAAAGGGTTTATGAAGGAAATATGGGTAAAATTGTCGACTCGGCTCCAGAATCTGGAGGCATGATTTATGAAGGAAATATTTTGAGTTGGGCGTGTGAAATATTTGTTGGGAACGGTTTTTTTTCTCGTGGGAACGGGTTTTTTGGCGCTGCCTGATGGGTGTAAAAGTAATTAAGGTAAATGTTTAGTTGGTTCTGGAAAGAGAAGGGGGAAAGTTATTTTGGTTACGTCTATTAGTATGGGTAGTGATAAACAAGGGTGTGATGGGTCGTTCTACTCATGGGTATATGGTGGTGGTGTAGACATAATGTGTATGCATGGTGATAAACAAGGGTGTGATGGGTCGTTCTACTCATGGGTATATGGTGGTTACGTATATTAGTATGGGTAGTGATGAACAAGGGTGTGATGGGTCGTTCTACTCATGGGTATATGGTGGTGGCGTAGACATAATGTATTAGTATGCGTGGTGTAGTGATGTATAAACAAGGGTGTGATGGGTCGTGGTTATACTCGAAGTAAGAGATGGTTACTATCATCTGAACAGTGTGATAGTAGTGAAGGTAAAGGGTGGTATATTCACCGATTACAAAGGAAAGCATATAAAGTTATAATGGGTATGGTGGTAAGGGGTATTAGTGATCAAGTAGGAGTGATACAGGGGTGGTCATAAATATAATAAGAGGTGTTCGCAATTACACACTGGTCAACCAGTGGTCAAGCAATGGTCAAATAAGGGTCAAGTAGTCAAGTAAAGAAACTTTAGGGAAAAGTGATTGTAATGATATGGTGGTGATTAAAGAGTGGTAAATTAGTGGTCAATCAGTGGTCAATCAGTGGTCAAGTGGTCAAGTAAGGAAAATTTTAGGGGAAATTGGTCGTAGTGACATGGTAATGTTTAAATTAGTGGTAAATTAGTGGTCAAGTAGTGGTCAAGCAGTGGTCAAGCAGTGGTCAAGTGAGGAAAATTTTAGGGAAATTTTAGGGAAAAGTGATTGTAATGAGATGGTGATGATTAAAGAGTGGTAAATTAGTGGTCAAGCAGTGGTCAAGCAGTGGTCAAGTGGTCAAGTAAGGAAAATTTTAGGGAAAATTGGTCGTAGTGACATGGTAATGCTTAAATTAGTGGTAAATTAGTGATCAAGTAGTGGTCAAGTAGTGGTCAAGCAGTGGTCAAGCGGTGGTTAAGTGAGGAAAATTTTAGGGAAAAGTGATTGTAATGAGATGGTGATGATTAAAGGGTGGTAAATTAGTGGTCAAGTAGTGATCAAGCAGTGGTCAAGTGAATAAATTTTACCGGAAAGTAGTTGTAGCGACATGGTGATGCTTAAAGGGTGGTAAATTAGTGGTCAAGTAGTGGTCAAGCAGTGGTCAAGTAGTGGTCAAGAGGTCGAGTGACCACTTAAATTGTAGAGGACGATGTGCCTAAGATTATGGTTTTGATTAAAGTGAACGATGACGTGGTCAAGCAGTGGTCAAGCAGTGGTCAAGTAGTCGAGTGACCACTTAAATTGTAGGGGAAAGTATGTATAGTGCAATGGTGGTGGGTAAAGTGAGGAAGAATCAATAGTAGTGATAATACTACTACGAATATTAGCGACAAGCACAAAGACAACCAAGTACATACTTGATACACACAAATACAAAGACAACGAAACACACACACACGTACACACATACAGATACAAAAGTACAGACAACCCATACCATTACTACTCTCACAACAACAGCTATACACAAGTACACACCCATAATCAAAGACACAAATACACACACACACACACACATACACAAAGGCAACCATACACAGACAACCCATACCATTACTACTGTCATCACAAGTACACACACGTGTACACACATACAAGCACAAAGTCAACCGCACTCACCCATAAACAAATACACAAGAACACTCAAAGACAAATACAAAGACAGCCAATTACACACACATACACACCCATCGCCTAGCATTACTACTGTCATCACAACTATATACAACCACGTACAGACATGCGTACAACAACAAAGACAGACACAAAACACATACAGACACCCATACACACTTGATACACACAGACACATAAGTACACAAAAAACAAAGACACACCCAAAACATTACTACTGGTACCTCAATCAGTACAGATACACTTACCCATAAGACTAAACTATACAAACCACATACCCCTTTTGGTAAAGAACGCGGATGTCCGAGACTACGTCATCACCGCCATATGCAAAAGTCATTAAGTATGAGTCATCGGTGTGTAGGGAAGCAGGCGGGCGGCGTGAGAATAGCTTGTCTAACTGCCACGTCAGCTATGTCGTGTGCAGAACCAGTGTATAAAATAGAAGGCGTCTCTTGTGAGCTCAGTACCAGTTCACGGGCTGAGTTGGGTATCTACAGAGGTGCTTCAGGCTGGTGTGAGCAGTGTAGTAAGCAGATATTGTTCACGTACTGACTTGGCTACATCGGTGAAACAGGTTGGTGTGAGCATTGTTCGTGTAGTAACCAGCTATTTTTCACGTAGTGACTTGGGTAGCTACAGCAGTGAAACTTGGTGTGAGCCTTATTCGTGTCGTTGGCCTCTGATAAAACAGTGAAACATTGTATACACCAGAACATTTTTTGGGATTGTAAGAAAGCGAGGAAAAAAAAAACAGTTTATCAATATGACCACCAGATCTACTTTCACGTGTTCAGTGTGCGACAAAGCCTATTGTGATAAGTATACCCTTAATCGTCACATTCGGACCATTCACGAGGGGAAAGACCAAGTATATCCCTGTCAGTTATGAGATAAGGTGTATAATACGAACGATGGCCTACAAAAACACAAACGAATACGTCATCAGCCACGTATGAATACACCAAACACTGCAATACCAGAGACGACAGCACCACCTGTCTATTTACACCATCATCGTAGTCTAACGCAAGTACCAGACTGCCACCACTGTATCTTCAATGATAACCTTACCCGTCATAATAGGAACATTCACAATGATTATCCCTGTCAGTTACGTGACAATCTATACAATTCGAACCTACAACGGTACTTACATCACCAGACATCACGAGAACGAACGACACCCTTAGACACCCTGGCAACAAGTCCACTCATAGTAGCAGAGGATATCCAAACAAATGATAGAGACAGTTTGGCAGCCCTTAAGGCGTACTGCAAGGACCTATCGCTTATGCTACCCAATCAAATGGTAGTATTAGAAAAAAGTGTCGACCACCGCTATCGGGTGGTTTTGGTATGATAAAAAGAAGTATTCAGATATCTTGTATGATATCTCATACATGTCTTTATTCTGGATCCGAAACAAATAAGGTATGTGTGATGACTTCGACAACAACAGTGTTTTTTGATAGTCAACCAGCAGAGCTCAGAAGAATGAAGATCACTAATCCAGAACTTTTTGGTGTTTCACTAATCATCTATGTCATTGATTTTTCTTATATCTCTAAACTGTTTTTCACTACTCATGTATGTCCTTGATTTTATCTTATATCACTAAAGTGTTTTGATGAATAATACATTCTTTGATATATTGAAACCAAGTTTTTTTTGTTGATTTTCTTTAGTGGTTTGTTTTCATGACGTTGTCTTGTCGGCTCAGAGCTTACATTACCAGACATGAACAATGTCTTAGAAGAAGTTATGGCAAATACAGAACAGTCAAATGTATAAAACCTAGGAAAAAATAACCAAAGGCGAAAAGGCCAAAATATGGAATGTCTCGACCAAGCTTATAAATATTACAACTAAAAGGTTGATCAAAATTCAAACATTATAAAAATAACCAAATATGAAAAACATCGTCCAAAGACAGAAATATTTCAACTAAACTTATAAATAAGTCACCAAAAGGGGAAAAGGTCAAGTACAGAAATAGCTATGGAAAAAGTAAGTCCACATAACTAAGAAAGAAATGTAACTTCTGTAGTCAAATGTGTCTTATCTGAAAAGACGCTGTCAATGTCACCCCTTTTCTTGTTTTACTTTACCAAAGACCTTCACCGTATCTGGTACAGAAACCCTTATACAGCACTCATCTCTCCACAGTCTTGGTTGCTTTCTAATACAAAGTGGTTACATCACCAAGAACTTCAAACCTCCACTGTACACGTGCTCCATTGAAACACCCATGACAGTTAACAACATGTATGGCCATGTAATCTGTGAGTCCATCGGGGATAGTTCATCCGAGTATTCCAAAAGATCCATTTCCCATGGCTGACATCTTCAACTTGCTATAACACAACTTATTCTAATATACACTTTACATGAAATTTCCCAAATTTGGGCTCTATTAAAGATTACGTAATGAGATACACAAAGACACCAAGAACATATCATACAAACAATTCACAAATTAAAACTTAAACCATATCAGATGAACCACCCAACAAGTACTACTAGAACACAAACATATAATAAGGAAACACATGACACACAGAGCTTACAGACAAATCACTTGGACTCAAACAAATTTTGCTTCTTGTACTGTAGAATTCTACCAACACTTCTTTCCTATCACCAAAACTAAACATCTACCACACAACCACTGGTCATTTGTCCAACATAATACTCATAACCTCGCCAACGACATTAAGGAAATGCATACTTATACATTGTCAGACATTAGATTTAAAGCCCCTACTACTAACATATCACCGGTGTCGAGTTCCCGTTTCACAAAAACACCCTCTTGTCAGTTGTTAGTGAAAACCATTACACCAGTCCATAATTGTGACTCGTAGAATCTACACTCACACTGTCGTATCTGTAGTATGGGTCTGTGATCAGAGATTCTTCTATAGAATCACATTGTAATCCTAACGTTTTAACCTTCTTGTGTAAAACTTTTTTCACCTTCCATTCACCAGGTACAATGACAGCTTTAATTGATAGACGGACATCGTGGTCAGAAGATGAAGATTGTTGTGAAGATGACAGTGTTTTGAAGGAGGATGATTCTGGCTTCCTCACACCAGCTTTATCATTAGACATTTTGTTCTGCCAGAAACCTACTCGTGGCACCCAGCCAGCTTTAGATGTACCAGAGACAACCTTTGCTTGTGGTGATGATTCGTCTTCAGATGAAGATATTGACCTTTTGGCTAGTAGTCATGCCCCAGAGTCTCTCAAGAAAATTAATGTGACGTGGAACGAAAAATATCCTACTGATGGTGTCCGAAGGTGTTCGTCTTCAACGAATAAGGTGTGTATGGGTAGTAATGCTCATAATTCATATGTGTATTTTGGTAAACATGACCAATACCGAAGACCTAGGTGCTATACATGTTTTCTATGTACATCTCTCTATACCACAAACCATCAGTGACTATACCTTGACCTTTTCTCAATGCGTGACGAATAGAATGTCGACAGTCTGTTTTTAGTGGATTTTACCACTTCTCCTTGTGAATTTTTTTCTGTTTTTTTCTTTACTTAAGTAGTAGGTAGTCTTGTAAGTTTCAATGTGTTTTATTTACCTCCACAGGTTAATTTTGCACCAGAACCTCACTTCTTGACAGTCCATACTGTTGGCACCGAAGAACGCAATGGTAACTGGCATCATGTAATCAGAGAACGTGAGAATTTTGAAAGCCGTATACTAGAGCTGGAAAAAATTTTGAACCCAGTCTTGAGGGACAACAACAGAAGAAAAGTCATAGAACAAAGGACGGCAGTGAAGAAGGCAGCTGTAGTCTAATTAGCATGTATATCTCTCTGCTCTATTACAACAGTTATAACCAGAAATAAACTAGTATGCATTTCCTTAATGTCGTTGGCGAGGGTATGAGTATTATGTTGGACAAATGACCAGTGGTTGTGTGGTAGATGTTTAGTTTTGGTGATAGGAAAGAAGTGTTGGTAGAATTCTACAGTACAAGAAGCAAATTTGTTTGAGTCCAAGTGATTTGTCTGTAAGCTCTGTGTGTCATGTGTTTCCTTATTATATGTTTGTGTTCTAGTAGTACTTGTTGGGTGGTTCATCTGATATGGTTTAAGTTTTAATTTGTGAATTGTTTTGTATGATATGTTCCTGGTGTCTTTGTGTATCTCATTATGTAATCTTTAATAGAGCCCAAATTTGGGAAATTTCATGTAAAGTGTATATTAGAATAAGTTGTGTTATAGCAAGTTGAAGATGTCAGCCATGGGAAATGGATCTTTTGGAATACTCGGATGAACTATCCCCGATGGACTCACAGATTACATGGCCATACATGTTGTTAACTGTCATGGGTGTTTCAATGGAGCACGTGTACAGTGGAGGTTTGAAGTTCTTGGTGATGTAACCACTTTGTATTAGAAAGCAACCAAGACTGTGGAGAGATGAGTGCTGTATAAGGGTTTCTGTACCAGATACGGTGAAGGTCTTTGGTAAAGTAAAACAAGGAAAGGGGTGACATTGACAGCGTCTTTTCAGATAAGACACATTTGACTACAGAAGTTACATTTCTTTCTTAGTTTTGTGGACTTACTTTTTCCATAGCTATTTCTGTACTTGACCTTTTCCCCTTTTGGTGACTTATTTATAAGTTTAGTTGAAATATTTCTGTCTTTGGACGATGTTTTTCATATTTGGTTATTTTTATAATGTTTGAATTTTGATCAACCTTTTAGTTGTAATATTTATAAGCTTGGTCGAGACATTCCATATTTTGGCCTTTTCGCCTTTGGTTATTTTTTCCTAGGTTTTATACATTTGACTGTTCTGTATTTGCCATAACTTCTTCTAAGACATTGTTCATGTCTGGTAATGTAAGCTCTGAGCCGACAAGACAACGTCATGAAAACAAAACCACTAAAGAAAATCAACAAAAAAAAACTTGGTTTCAATATATCAAAGAATGTATTATTCATCAAAACACTTTAGTGATATAAGATAAAATCAAGGACATACATGAGTAGTGAAAAACAGTTTAGAGATATAAGAAAAAATCAATGACATAGATGATTAGTGAAACACCAAAAAGTTCTGGATTAGTGATCTTCATTCTTCTGAGCTCTGCTGGTTGACTATCAAAAAACACTGTTGTTGTCGAAGTCATCACACATACCTTATTTGTTTCGGATCCAGAATAAAGACATGTATGAGATATCATACAAGATATCTGAATACTTCTTTTTATCATACCAAAACCACCCGATAGCGGTGGTCGACACTTTTTTCTAATACTACCATTTGATTGGGTAGCATAAGCGATAGGTCCTTGCAGTACGCCTTAAGGGCTGCCAAACTGTCTCTATTATTTGTTTGGATATCCTCTGCTACTATGAGTGGACTTGTTGCCAGGGTGTCTAAGGGTGTCGTTCGTTCTCGTGATGTCTGGTGATGTAAGTACCGTTGTAGGTTCGAATTGTATAGATTGTCACGTAACTGACAGGGATAATCATTGTGAATGTTCCGATTATGACGGGTAAGGTTATCATTGAAGATACAGTGGTGGCAGTCTGGTACTTGCGTTAGACTACGATGATGGTGTAAATAGACAGGTGGTGCTGTCGTCTCTGGTATTGCAGTGTTTGGTGTATTCATACGTGGCTGATGACGTATTCGTTTGTGTTTTTGTAGGCCATCGTTCGTATTATACACTTTATCACATAACTGACAGGGATATACTTGGTCTTTCCCCTCGTGAATGGTCCGAATGTGACGATTAAGGGTATACTTATCACAATAGGCTTTGTCGCACACTGAACACGTGAAAGTAGATCTGGTGGTCATATTGATAAACTGTTTTTTTTCCTCGCTTTCTTACAATCCCAAAAAATGTTCTGGTGTATACAATGTTTCACTGTTTTATCAGAGGCCAACGACACGAATAAGGCTCACACTAAGTTTCACTGCTGTAGCTACCCAAGTCACTACGTGAAAAATAGCTGGTTACTACACGAACAATGCTCACACCAACCTGTTTCACCGATGTAGCCAAGTCAGTACGTGAACAATATCTGCTTACTACACTGCTCACACCAGCTTGAAGCACCTCTGTAGATACCCAACTCAGCCCGTGAACTGGTAGTGAGCTCACAAGAGACGCCTTCTATTTTATACACTGGTTCTGCACACGACGTAGCTGATGTGGCAGTTAGACAAGCTATTCTCACGCCGCCCGCCTGCTTCCCTACACACCGATGACTCATACTTAATGACTTTTGCATATGGCGGTGATGACGTAGTCTCGGACATCCGCGTTCTTTACCAAAAGGGGTATGTGGTTTGTATAGTTTAGTCTTATGGGTAAGTGTATCTGTACTGATTGAGGTACCAGTAGTAATGTTTTGGGTGTGTCTTTGTTTTTTGTGTACTTATGTGTCTGTATGTACAAGTGTATCAAGTGTGTATGGGTGTCTGTATGTGTTTTGTGTCTGTCTTTGTTGTTGTACGCATGTCTGTACGTGGTTGTATATAGTTGTGATGACAGTAGTAATGCTAGGCGATGGGTGTGTCTGTACTTGAGTATAGTTGTGATGACAGTAGTAATCCTAGGCGATGGGTGTGTATGTGTGTGTACTTGGCTGTCTTTGTATTTGTCTTTGAGTGTTCTTGTGTATTTGTTTATGGGTGAGTGCGGTTGACTTTGTGCTTGCATGTGTGTACACGTGTGTGTACTTGTGATGACAGTAGTAATGTTATGGGTTGTCTGTGTATGGTTGCCTTTGTGTTTGTATGTGTGTGTGTGTGTATTTGTGTCTTTGATTATGGGTGTGTACTTGTGTATAGCTGTTGTTGTGAGAGTAGTAATGGTATGGTTTGTCTGTACTTCTGTATCTGTATGTGTGTACGTGTGTGTGTGTGTGTCGTTGTCTTTGTATTTGTGTGTATCAAGTATGTACTTGGTTGTCTTTGTGCTTGTCGCTAATATTCGTAGTAATATTATCACTATTGATTCTTCCTCACTTTACCCACCACCATTGACCTATACATACTTTCCCCTACAATTTAAGTGGTCACTCGACTACTTGACCACTGCTTGACCACGTCATCGATCACTTTAATCACTACCATAATCTTAGGCACATCGTCCTCTACAATTTAAGTGGTCACTCGACCACTTGACCACTACTTGACCACTGCTTGACCACTAATTTACCACCCTTTAAGCATCACCATGTCGCTACAACTACTTTCCGGTAAAATTTATTCACTTGACCACTTGAACACTGCTTGACCACTACTTGACCACTAATTTACCACCCTTTAATCATCACCATCTCATTACAATCACTTTTCCCTAAAATTTCCCTAAAATTTTCCTCACTTAACCACCGCTTGACCACTGCTTGACCACTACTTGACCACTACTTGATCACTAATTTACCACTAATTTAAGCATTACCATGTCACTACGACCAATTTTCCCTAAAATTTTCCTTACTTGACCACTTGACCACTGCTTGACCACTAATTTACCACTCTTTAATCATCACCATCTCATTACAATCACTTTTCCCTAAAATTTCCCTAAAATTTTCCTCACTTGACCACTGCTTGACCACTAATTTACCACTAATTTAAACATTACCATGTCACTACGACCAATTTCCCCTAAAATTTTCCTTACTTGACCACTGATTGACCACTAATTTACCACTCTTTAATCACCACCATATCATTACAATCACTTTTCCCTAAAGTTTCCTTACTTGACTACTTGACCCTTATTTGACCATTGCTTGACCACTGGTTGACCAGTGTGTAATTGCGAACACCTCTTATTATATTTATGACCACCCCTGTATCACTCCTACTTGATCACTAATACCCCTTACCACCATACCCATTATAACTTTATATGCTTTCCTTTGTAATCGGTGAATATACCACCCTTTACCTTCACTACTATCACACTGTTCAGATGATAGTAACCATCTCTTACTTCGAGTATAACCACGACCCATCACACCCTTGTTTATACATCACTACACCACGCATACTAATACATTATGTCTACGCCACCACCATATACCCATGAGTAGAACGACCCATCACACCCTTGTTCATCACTACCCATACTAATATACGTAACCACCATATACCCATGAGTAGAACGACCCATCACACCCTTGTTTATCACCATGCATACACATTATGTCTACACCACCACCATATACCCATGAGTAGAACGACCCATCACACCCTTGTTTATCACTACCCATACTAATAGACGTAACCAAAATAACTTTCCCCCTTCGCTTTCCAGAACCAACTAAACATTTACCTTAATTACTTTTACACCCATCAGGAAGCGCCAAAAAACCCGTTCCCACGAAAAAAAACCGTTCCCAACAAATATTTCACCCGCCCAACTCAAAATATTTCCTTCATAAATCATGCCTCCAGATTCTGGAGCCGAGTCGACAATTTTACCCATATTTCCTTCATAAACCCTTTCAGCCTGAACAGCTAGGCTGACAGTGGGGTCTGGAATCCATACTATACTACTCATAGTCATGTGATGGTAGTTTACGTGATTAAATAAGTGTTGGTTTAAATGTAAATCTTAAATGTTATTTGAGTATAATCTGAAAAAGTAAAGAACTAATGAATCATTGTTCGATGTAATCACCACTGCATTCAATACAAGTCCTCCAGCGCCGATAAAGTGCTTGGAGTCCTGTACAAAAAAATTATCTTGGTCGCGTTTGTAACCACTCATGCACCATCTGCTGTACCTCTTCATTGGACTAAAAAGTCTGTTACAGAAGTCACACCGTTTTAAAACTTCCTACTCCACAAATACACTTGCTAGACTGACTGGCATGCTTCACCATACTGGACCTTTATTACCCGATGAATTTCTATAGGTTTAAACCCTTCATTGATTAAACAATGGATAACAGAAAGCTGCTCCTCTTTGGTGCATGTCAAAAGTGGGCGGTCATCTTTAAACTGTCATTATGACGTCACCGTGTTGGTCTGCACCGTGATGTCGCGTGCTGAACTCTCTTGACATTGTTAACAATACTGACAGGTTACAAAGACAAGGCATGGTTGTTGTAATGCCTATCACATTTTTAAGGTTTTCATATGAAACCCCATCGTATGTGCGTGCTCTCTCTCTCTCTCTCTCTCTCTCTCTCTCTCTCTCTCTCTCTCTCTCTCTCTCTCTCTCTCTCTCTCTCTCTCTCTCTCTCTCTCTCTCTCTCTCTCTCTCTGTCTTTTCTGGAATAGAATTTTAAAAGATTCAGATTGACTTACTATTGATATGACATGTCACACTGTCAATTATTTCTGTGTAGTCTTTTATCAACAGCAAAACGAACCTAACATGATCTTGCCTGACTGACATCTAGACAGGGGTGTGTGTCTCACGTTGGTTTGCTTCATACGGTAATAAGTATTTGTAATCTCTTTGTGGTAAGTACCTTATAAAACCTAGTATGGTTAAAGTACTGACTGTTGTATATTGCTTTGCTGCCTGTCAAAGGTTACTTGTGTGAATCTATATATGATTTAATGTGCGGCAGAGCAACAGATTCGACAGCAACGGGGACTTTTCACAAGAAAGTGGTACAAGAGTGAACAAAACCAATCGACGCAAATCTCTACAACAACAACAACAACAACAACAACAACAACAACAACAACAACAACAACAACAATTGGATAATTGTGCAGCTCAAATATAATTCATCCCTGTTATTACTAGAGAACAGAAATATTTTATGGAACCAAAACACAATCAAATACAGAAGTTTTAGCGGGCCTGGGAACGAAAAAAGAGTTGATGACAGAAATAAACAAGAGAAAATAAAATTACCCAC
>JACEFZ010017267.1:70000-82163 GCA_014155875.1 Cepaea nemoralis
TCATATAATGTACACGAACGAACGAACGAAGACTTTATTTTCAAAGGGTAACAAATTGGGCACGCAGGCCCGTCTTACATTCGGCCCTTCCAATCACTCATCTTTCTTTCATCAACAGTGCATAGGAAAAAACAATGTCACATGAATTTTGTAAACATAAACAATGCATATTACTATGTTATGAGACACATCCACCCCCCACCCACACATCCCCCATCCAACCACACACATAACCCACACACACACATACATGCCCCCACCCATCCACCACATCCCTACACCTACACATCTCCCCACCCACAAAAGCCTCTCACCCACCACACATCCCATCCACCCACACCCCAAGCACACATACATTCCCCAACCTACACATCCCCCACCCACACACATCCACCCACCCACACACATCCCCCACCCACTCACATATCCTCTACCCGTCCCATTACCCACCAACAATCACTCACCCACATATCCTCTTCCACCCACACACCTCCAACCACCCAGCCAAACACACATTCCTCAGCCACACATCCCCCACGCACACACACATCTCCCCGTCAACTCACATATTCCGCACCTACCAACACACAAATTCCGTACCCACCCACATAATCTCCCATCTCCCCCAGACCACTCACAGATCCCGAGCCCACCCCTACAAACACCCCCACCATCTCCTAACCTACACACACTCACCCACCCACATATCCTCTACCCACCCACACATCCTCTACCTACCCATCCCCCAACCAAACATCCCTTAACCACACACCCTTACTCATATACAATTACCCACCCACACATCCTCTACCCAACCACACATCCTCTACCCAACCACACATCCTCCACCCACCCATCCCCAGCCACACATCCCTTAACCACACACCCCTACCCATATACACACACATCCCCACTCAAACACACATCCCTCACACACATCCCAACCCACCAAAACATCCCCCATTCACAAACACACACCTCCCATCCACGCACACACAACCCAAACACACACACATCCCTAACCCATACACTCATCCCCTCACGCATCCCTAGACACAAGAACTTATCCCTCAACCACTAACACCCACACATCCCTCACCCACTCATCAAAACATATATCTCCTATCTACCCACCCACACTCACACACCCCAACCACCCATCTAAACACACACACCCCACCCTCACACACACCCTCACGTTGTGGCTAGTTTATCAACATCTACATCATATAATGTACACTATCACGTTGTGGCTAGTTCATCAACATCTACATCACATAATGTACATTATAACGTTTTGACTAGCTCATCAACATGTACATCACATAATGTACACTATCACGTTTTGACTAGCTCATCACATGTACACACATTGGCACCTTGCCGTCTTGACAGACGATAGTTTGTGCTTTAAAATGGCATAATAACTTTTAACTATGGCGGTAGCGAGTGTGACTGATAAGGCCAATTTGCGCTGTAAATGTCCGTTCACAGTGGGTGCATGTGGTCATTTCCACCATCATGCACCATCTTACGTCTCAAACGCTCGGTGTGTGACTTATCTGCAATAAATTTCTCCTTTGTCTTTATACCATTTCTGATATTTGCCCTCCATGCAACACGTTCAGCGGCGACTTGCTCCCAATGTGCATTATCAATGCCTGTATCAATCATGTCCCGCTTACACACATCTTTGTATCGTAGTAGAGGCCGACCCTGAGATCTCTTACCCATCTGTAATTCACCAAAAAAGATATCCTTTGGTATTCTACCATCATCCATCCTCCTAAGATGTCCTGTCCATCTAAGTCTACGAAGACTGAGCATGGAATAAACTGTCACACAACCTGATCTTTCCAATACTTCAGTATTTGTGATTTTGTCTTGCCACTTAATACCAAGAATTCTTCGCAGACACCGCATATGAAAGCTGTTTAAATCTTTCTCTTGGTGTGAGTAAGTTGTCCAGGTTTCACTGCCATAGAGAAGAGTACTAAGGACACAGGCTTGATAGACAAGGACTTTTCAACATGTACATCACATAATGTACACTATCACGTTTTGGTTAGTTCATCAACATGTACATCACATAATGTACACTATCACGTTTTGACTAGCTCATCAACATGTACATCACATAATGTACACTATCACGTTTTGACTAGCTCATCAACATGTACATCACATAATGTACACTATCACGTTTTGACTAGTGTCGTGTCTTCCTTTAAAGTGTCGTCCCTGGAGTGAGGGGAGTCAACACCCACATTATAATATTTTTTTTCCCTTATCAATATCCTGGAGAATCCACCAGCTTCCGTCCAACATACTCCATCAACTCATGGACACCTTTTCCTCTCTCTATCACTGTCGTACTATGCCCCCTCTCATTCTTCCCCAAGCAACATATTCAACAACTCTTGCTTCTAAAAATTAATAAAGATGAATTTATTTAAAGAAAAGTGTAATGTATGTGAGACGTGTATGCGAAGAAAATGTGTGAGGTGTTCTATAATGTGTGTAGGATCGGACCCTCAGATAATAGCATAGTCAGTTCATCCTTGCAAGGACACACCACAGCACGTTAAGTCAGAACAAGTCCATCTCACCCAGGGCTGTATCCCTCCTGCCGGACACCTACTGTCATCTGTAGCTACCTGGTAATCCATCTTCCTGATCATCCGAAATAGATACTGTTTGTAAATTACAGCTGATCATGGATCCGGTTGCACACTACACATAAGTTCCTATCGTTCCTAAAAATTGTGCGAATCCTTTGTTGGGTGTACTTAGGTATCACTGTTATTGTTAATATACTTGATCTTAACTAGTGTCTATAACGTCTCAAGTATGATGTCTTTGGTAATATTTCACTGGAATCTATCACACGATGTGACTTACATTTTAATGTTCTCGTTCCTTTAACACTGTTGGTATGATGTGTGACATATCAACAATCATCACCCATCCTAGGTGAACCTTAACACACAGGAGTCGTTATATTGGTTGGCTCTTCTGAGCCATGTTATGGTGAACCCTCCTGATTATGAGTCCAGCGTAAACATAATACCATCTTTCTTCTTGGGGTTTATTCGTTTTCCGTAAGAAAGCATTTGAGTGTCCAACTGGTGTTCTTCCAATTGGAGTTGCACTTCTTCAAAACCAGTGTTGAACTTCCTCGTAACTGGCAGGGAACCTGTTAGAGAAACAACACATCTGGTGATAGCACTAGTCACTGATCCTACCGGCTGAGTGTAAGCCTATTGCCTTACTCTGTTATTTCTCAGCTAACTAAACTCTGTCAGAGAGCCTAGTAGCTCCTCACCTACGTCCGAATCAGGCTATGACAAGGAAAGACCCATAAACAGAGTGCAAAACTTCAGTGGGCAAGCCATTGAAAGATCCCCCCATTGGACACTTTCCCCATCTCCTAACCCATCTTAAATCTCTCCAAATATCACCCCGCTATCCTATTCATCCTAGCAGAGCCAATTATCACTTCACTACTCTAACTAGTTTTCAACTAACAGTGCTAATCATCACACTCTAGTTTTAACAAGACTACTGACTATATTAATTAGGCCTAAATAGGCTATATTTTGTACCTTATGCAAACCCGCCTCATTCCTGGATGGCCACTACACTTTGCCATAACGACACATGCTAGTTTATTATTATTTATTCTAACACTGTAGAGCTCTCCAACAAAACACGTCAATCCTAATCCACTGTTTGAGTTACACTAGTTGTCCCCAAATCGGGTTTTTGGCAAACGCCTAAAATTGGTCATGTGACGTTATTCTTTATGTCTACACAGGTGTTATTTTGGGCAGATCCTCCATTGTCAGGAATCTATCTCCCCTGGCTTAATCAATGTCAGATTCGTCCTCCCATGTTTTGACATCCAACACAAGCTAGCGAGTTACTGTATGGTCCCAACAACAGTTTTCAATAACAAGCCGCCAATCTTCTGTCGAGTGGTGACAATCACAGCTACCATTTCGCCTGATGTCCGGAAACTCTAAATGACAGACGAGACTGTTTCATGTCCCGAGCCGGCAAATTCTACTTGGATCTGACTGTTTATGAACTGTCAAAGTGGTGTATTGATTCATCTCACTCACCACCGAATGTTCCTATTTTGCCGACCAGATGTGAACACGTGCAGCTGCAACCCAGACTGTTTTTTTTTTCTGTATTTGTTGGCACAACCTGTGGCCTCGAACATGTCGTTAATCCGAACGCCTTTTGTGACAACTAGCTCATCAACATGTACATCACATAATGTACACTATCACAATTTGGTTAGTTCATCAACATGTGCATCACATAATGTACACTATCACGTTTTGACTAGCTCATCAACATGTACATCACATAATGTACACTATCACGTTTTGACTAGCTCATCAACATGTACATCACATAATGCACACTATCACGTTTTGACTAGCTCATCAACATGTACATCACATAATGTATACTATCACGTTGTGGCTAGTTCATCAACATGTACATCACATAATGTATACTATCACGTTGTGTCTAGTTCATCAACATGTACATCATAATATGTACACAATCACGTTGTTATATCATATATACTTTGAGAGACGGTATCTGTGGCATAGGGATAGTTAACACAGCTTCACAAACTCGGCTTTTTCGGGTTTTAAGCAAGCCGCGTGCGATTTAGTAGCGTTCATCTTCGCAATGGCATGAGTGTCGGCCGTTCAGAAAGCATCGGACGTTTAGAAAGTACACATGCCTAGACATATCACCCCCCCCCCCCCCCAAAAAAAAAAAATACTGGGGTTGATAATGACCTTCTGCCCAATCAATCAATCATGTGCCATGCCGGAAAGCGTGGGCGGTCATGACTCGCCATTTCACTCGATCACCAGAGTCGTGGATCAGCTCAGTGTTCCTGTCTCGTCCATGCCATGTGGCCAAGCCATCCAGGTATTTACTTCTCGGTCTTCCCCTTGGTCTGTTCCCTTCGATCTTGCCAGTTGTCACTAAGTTCTCCAATCCATTTCTTCTCATAACATGTCCAACAAATTTTGGCTGTCGACGTCTAATTTCTCTAATCAATTTACGATTTTCATTTGTCTCCTGTAGTACTTGGTAATTGGTTTTTCTGTCTGTCCATGTTATTCTTTGCATTTTCCTCAGAAACCACATTTCTGCAGCCATCAGATGTTTTTCAGCTTGACTGCATATTGTCCAAGTTTCACATCCATACAAAAGAACAGGCTCTATGTATCCCCTCAACACTCTTTTTCTCGTTTCAATTGACATCTTTTTATTGGTCAGAATGTTTTTCATCTTGCTAAAGGCTACTTTCGCCTTGGCGATTCTTGTTCTAATCTATTCAAGGCATCTCCCATCAGATGTTATGACTGTTCCGAGATAATTGTACCGATTCACTTGTTGAAGAATATTCCCATTTACTTGTATATTACATTGTGGCACTTCGTTCTTCCTAGTGACGACCATAACCTGTGTCTTTTTACAATTTAATTCAACCGCATCCCCTAATTGTTGCAGATCCTGCGCATTGTCTGCAATCAATACTGTATCATCTACATATCTAATGTTATTGATGTTTCGTCCTCCAATGCTAATTCCATTTATATCCTCTACATTTCTGAAAATATTTTCACTATATAGGGAAAAAAGATCTGGAGACATTACACTTCCCTGCCTAACACCTCTCTTAATAGACTGATATTGACCCACTTCATTATCAATCCTTAGGCAGCTTATTGTTTCCAATATATGTTTTTTTATAAGTCTAATGTCTCTCCCATCCATTCTGCTATGACCATGTAAACTACTGTTATCACGCTGATGTGTATCTTCTTGTGCCATCTGTCGCACTAGAAAGTTTGGTATACACAAGTTATCTCATTCACACATGATGACGCCAGAGACATCTTTTAAACATTTATGTTAGGTAAATAACCCAGGCGACTTCCGCTGTCCATTCACAGCTTCCGTTTAGTGACGTGCTACTAGTTCTTTTACTCACTGCAACATCTGCATGCAGCTGTGTATTGTTTCATCCCTGTTATGCTGCTCTCTCTCTCTCTCTCTCTCACTCTCTCTCTCTCTCTCTCTTCTCTCTCTCATCTCTCTCTCTCTCTCCCCTTTTTTCCGTATTCAGCATAGAGTCCGCAACTATACCCCCCCCCCCTTTTTTTTCGCATCTCCCTTTCACCCCCCCCCCCCCCCCCCCCCCTTCCACCACCACCACTAACCCACATTTTAGTTTTTTATTCTGCTTTTGTTACATTTTTGTATTTCCTCGTCTGAGGTTAACTCAAACTCCAGGGTATCTATTAAATATCGACTCCATCCAACATCACAGTAAACTTATCCTGTCCCTCCCTACAAATGCCATTCACTGCAGAAGCGCTGTCGGCGTGACGGCGCACCTACCCCCAAGGCAAGGGAAGTTCCGGGACAATCATGACATTGGAGAAACTTTCACACATAATATGTGTCAAGATCTCAAAGTCTTTTTCTTCTCCTCCTCGATTTCTTCTTCTTCCTTCTTCTTTCTTCTTCTTCTTCTTCTTCTTCTTCTTCTTCTTCTTCTTCTTCTTCTTCTTCTTCTTCCTTTATTTTTGTTGTTGTTTGTTTCTTTCTTTCTTTCTTCTTCACCTCCCTGGTCGTTTTCGTTCGATCTTTCGTTTTTTCTTTCGTTTCTCCTTTTCATCTTTCATTCCCAAACGGAACATATGTGTCTAGCCGTCTCATGCAAAGTGCTTCTATACTTTTCTATCTCTTGTCGTTCCTCTCAGGTCTAAACCAGGAACCTTTTTTTCTGCAGGGTCATGTGGATATTTATAATATCATTCTCGAGCCAAACAAAATTATCAACTTAAAACCTCTGAGGTCGAAGTGAGTTCGCCTGATGGAGAGGGACACTGTTAATAAGGAAAGCTAATCCGCATGCAAAATTCAGTCCATCACTACTATAAATAGTGTGCATGGACTACGCTTGAGGTCAAAGCGAGCTAGGGCAAAAAGAAGAAGAAGAAGAAGAAGAAGAAGAAGAAGAAGAAGAAGAAAGCAACTTAGAAATTAATCTGATGTATTTGATCAAACATTTAATTAGCACGCCCTGAAGCTGATGGCTAGAACGGCTTCTCTTTTGGTGAGGTGTGTGATGTAAGCTGGTATTGATGATGTTGCTACTAGATTTATTGATG
The DNA here is from genome assembly GCA_014155875.1 of Cepaea nemoralis. Classification (NCBI taxonomy): domain Eukaryota; kingdom Metazoa; phylum Mollusca; class Gastropoda; order Stylommatophora; family Helicidae; genus Cepaea; species Cepaea nemoralis. The sequence continues at coordinate 77,221 of JACEFZ010017267.1, forward strand.
ACCGTTTATAAAGCATATGGATTCATGCCTGCAATTGTTTGGCAGGACCAGATCAAATGATTTCACAGGCCTTATACCACCCGAGGGCCGGATGTTACCTGCCACTAGTGTAAACTTTCTCTGAACACTAGTTCACATTTGGGTAGTTTGAGTAGAGACGATTAATGTAACACTGGATAGGATAGTCATGCCCACACTTCACGCTTTGAGATTTATTGGTGTTTGCTTTGCTTAACTCTTTCTCTTCCAGGTTGTTTGAATTCTTTCTCCCCTAAGCAGTTGTTGCATAAGACTCATGGTGAGTTGCTTGGTACTATAAAAGTTAAGGACATATGTGGTACAAAATGATTTAAAGATAACGATGGCACTGAATATGTTACAGGCCCATATAGTACAGGATGTGTTAAAGGCATGGTGGTTCAGAATGTGTTACTAGTACCGATGGTGCACAATGAATTACGGCTTTCGGAGTTACATAATGCGTTATGAGTCTAGGTAATACAGAATAAGCTAGGGGCGCTAGTGATAAAGAGTGAGTTATGAGTCTCTGTGATATTGAATGAATAACGAAGACATAAACAATAGATTGCATGATTTATTACCTGGCATATTTCGCTGCATCTTGTCAGGTACATATTGCAGAATTCACACACATAAAGTGAAATAATTATATAACTCCTTCAAGCTGAAATATACACATGTTCGCACAGTAATGTCGATTATCTACCACGGTAATTTTAAACTGACTAATGTCTTTCTGCTTGCACGAAGCCGGCTTATATAGGTTAATAATTATGGTTTCTGCAAACTTTAACAAGCGACTACTTTGTATGTTGAACAACACACAGAAGGCACTATCTCTCTCAATCACATGGTCAATGTCGAGCACATGCCTCACGATCAATGAAGCGGGAATGTCCAGGTGTGTCGGCCTACCTAGGCTATCATCGCCTGTGTATAGTATCTTGTCGATCCACTTAGGAATGTGTTCAACAACCCTGATGTGTAACTGTCGCTCTGTTCTGCCGATGTAGGTGGACTCGCACCTGCATGTAAATTGGTAAATACAATTGGATCTGGCGTGCAAAGCTACAGGTTCTTTGACTGCTGGGTGGGATTCGGTGTGGTTCTGTACCTGATAACTGGAGTTGCAGCATAGAATGTTCGGTCGACTGCTGTGATGTGCCGGTCTTGTAGACGTTGCATTACGTCATTCCCTCGGAAGGTTAGCTGGATGAACATCTTGAGTTTAGAGACTGTAGTTTCTTCTGGTTTTGGTTTGGGCTGTTGGCAGTGGCGCTTTATAAATCCCGTGGAGTACCCATTCAGGTTTAAGGCATTCTTCAGAGTTTCAAATATCTCTTTCAGTGTGTCCTGGGTGCACATCTTCCTAGCACGGTCAAACAGGGTTCGTACTAAGCCCCGTTTGTACTGGACAGGTGTGAAGCTCTGAAAATTTAAGTGCTTGCTTGCTTGTGTTCGTTGGCTTGAGCTCCAACGCGAAGTCCTGTATGTCGGATGAAGGCATCCTGTTGTCCAACATCAGTGTGATGTCATACAGGACCTGAGTTTTGCGTGAGTATCCTTTGTCTCATGTCTGGCTTATTGGTGTGCAGACTGGTGGTTCCTCGCCATACAGGCAGACACTCTCCGACTTCGGAGGAATCGGCGATCCTATTGACCTCAGCCAGGACCCCGAAAGGACCTGTTGCCCAGGACGCTCGACGAGGACGCGTCAATAGGTCTTGGCCAGTATATAACCCGGCCCTGGTGCCTTGGAAACACCTCTGCGTCCCGAAAATTTAAGTATTAGCCAGTCCGTGTTTCTTCGCGGTCACCGATCTTTGAATTGTGCCGTCTGCTCTACGTCTCATTATAATATCCAGAAACGGCAGTGGTTGGTTGTGTTCGTGTTCCACAGATAGAGAGATGTTTTTATGCGTCATGTTCATTATGGCCTGGATCGATGTTGCTTGTAGCTCGTCTGTGGTGATAATTAGTATATCGTCCACGTAACGACGGTAGAAGACCTAGTTTACAATGTCTGAGGATCTCTTATAATGCCGACTGTTTTTACTTCCCAGAACATATAGTGTTACCCAGTTTTAAAGGATCGAAATGGGAACTTAGGTCAATATAGGATATAAAATGAGTTAAGACACGGTAATATAGAATGAGTTATGATTTTCGATGACAGAGAATGAGTTATGAGTCTCGGTAATATAGAATGAGTTATGGGTCTCGGTTATACAGAATGAGTTAGGGGCGCTGGTGATACAGAATAAGTTATGAACGCTGGTGATATATAATAAGTTATGAGTCTCGGTGATATAATATGAGTTTTGAGTCTCGGTGATATAGAATGAGTTATGAGTCTTGGTGATATAGAATGAGTTATGAGTCTCGGTGATATAGAATGAGCTATGAGTCTCAGTGATACAGAGTTATAGGTGCTGATGATACAGAATGAGCTAAGGGTCCCATTGGTACAGAATGAGTTAAGGGTCCCAGTGATACAGAAAAGAGTTAAAGGCTCAGGAAGTACAGCAGGAAATAAAAGTACCGGTGGTAGAGTTAAGGGTCCCGCTAGCACGTTGGAGATAACACGTCGGGGATAACACGTCGGAGACGTTCGCATTTTGTATAATCATCTGATCACAAGTTATATCATAAGATAATTGCGTGTAAACAAACCCTCAGAAGAGTTTCTTATCCTTGTTTGTGTCTTAGATTGTAGTGAGTACATAAAGCTAGCCTCAATGGTTCCGTCACCCAGCTACTGAGTTAAATACGTGGCGCGACACTGTGAGCTGTGGATTTCATGTGGAGTGCTTTTAAATCTGTCCGCGGTTATTTGTATCGTGACCTATAAGTTCAGAAAAATTTTGGGGCGGCCGATTGCTGAACTAACTGGGTTTGTCTTATGCAGTAATGTGTAGCTGCTGCTTTTCTAGTGACTGTCGCTTCCATCCACGATGAACTGTATTTTTCGCGGGGGACGTTTGTGTTGGCATTCTGACAGCGGTCTAATGCATAGTATACCTGTGTGGACTGTTGGTTTGTCTAGACTCCTGTCTGTTCCACTTTTCACATTGGGCAGTGCGGAGCATTTTGTGTGATATTCAATGGCAATTAAGTATAATGGGACAACCCTTTGCCGTGAAGTTGGAACCGCGACTGACTAACTAACTAGCTAGCCTCAAATGTCTACAGGCACCATTCGGCGCTCAGTGGGTGATGAGGTCAGTGTCATGCCGGTTGCTTTTACTTCCCAGAACATACGGTGCTACCCAATGTTAAAGGATCGAAGTGGGAATTTAGGTCAATATTTAAGTCCCGACCTTATGCTGAAGACGAACACATGATCACCGTACCCGCTGACAATTGTGCTAGCTTTCGGAATGAATATTTCTCATCCCCAAAAAAAATATTTAAATGCAATAATATAACGACATTTTTCCCACCGTATCATTCAACTTCTTTGCATTTTATTTTTTGAATTTCACGCGAGGGGTTGCTGTTACAAAACTGCACAGCTGATCGATGGATGGAGATATTTCATTTCCAGCGTGGGGGACAGGGAAAGAGGTTCGCTTTCGGAGCAGATCAATACCATTAGGGTGAACAGTAACTTCGTGGTAGCACGGCCAGATGGGGCATTTGGGCGTTTAGTAAACCCAACTGAGACATTACGGAAATTGAATAGAATGCGAGATGCAGTGGCTGGTGCATTCGGGGAGGGAGAGAGAGAGAGAGAGAGAGAGAGAGAGAGAGAGAGAGAGAGAGAGAGAGAGAGAGAGAGAGAGAGAGAGAGAGAAAGCGAGCGAGAGAGCGAGAGCGAGAGAGAGAGAGAGAGTTAGAGCGAGAGAGAGAGAGAGAGCTAGAGCGAGAGAGAGAGAGCTAGAGCGAGAGAGAGAGAGAGAGAGAGAGAGAGAGAGAGAGAGAGAGAGATCTACAGCGAGAGAGAGAGGGAAAGCGAGAGAGAGAACAAGAGAGAGAGAGAGCACACGAGATGGAGCGAAAGAGAGAGTCAGAGAGCAAGAGAGAGAGAGCGAGACAGCGAAAGCTAGAGCAGAAGAGAGATAGAGAGATAAAGAGAGCTCGCAAGCTAGAGAGAGATAGAGAAATCAAATCAAATCAAATCAAATCAACTTTATTAGGGTCACAAATTGGGCGCGCAGGCCCGTCTTACATTCGGCCCTTCCAATCACTCGTCTTTCGTTCATCAAGAGCATCATACATTTACATAGGAAGAAAAATAAACATTGTGAAATGAATGTTGTAAACATAAACAAGGCTAATTACCATGTTATGAGGCCCATCTCCCACCTATCCATACATCACCCCACCCACACCCCCACCCCCACCTACCCCACACACACGCGCACCAAGGACACATAAACACCCCCACCTACCGACACACACACACACCAAGGGACACATACATACCCCACAACCGACCCATCCCCTCCAGCACATCCCCCACCCACACACACTGCCCTCACCTGATCCCCCAACCAAAACACACACTCGCCACCCACAAACATTCCCCCACCAACCCACACATCCCACATCCTACCCTACACATCCTCTCCCCACCCACACCTCAACCACCAATCCCCCAGCCACATCTCCATCCACAACATATTCCCCACCCACACACACAATCCCCCACCAACCCACACATCGCACATCCACTCACACATCCCCAAACCATACACACACATCCCCACCAACTGACATGTCCCTACCCCCCCCCCCCCCCCCCCACACACACACACACACATCTCCCTAACCATCCATACATCCCCAATCCACTCACACACACCCCACACCCACACATACAACTTCCACCCACCCACACATTCCTTAACCTAATCCCCGCATCACACAATCCCCACCCGTACATCACGTACACCCCCTACCACGCACTATTCCCAACC
>JACEFZ010017268.1:0-20000 GCA_014155875.1 Cepaea nemoralis
CATATGACACCCGGAGCGGCTCGAGGGTTCGAACCCGCGCCCACGCGACCACCCGGTCGTGGTCGCCCCCGCGTTCGTCGCCCGCGCTCGCCCCTGCGCTCGCTCGCCCCGGTTTATATATAGCATTATTAATATCCCACCTAGTTCATTACGACGACGATAAGCCACTGGATTAGTTGTTACGAGAATCAGTATTGATTTTTTTGTCCCACATTGTGCATGTACATCTCTGTGGTTTTTAAGTTTTGACATTTTAAAGACACAGTCGGTTGTCCGTTGTTAGCATCAGTAGATACCCCACTACTCATTACACCGATGATCGGACTCGTGGTCACTCGGGTGCTGACCTGTCAAGTGATTACTACATAGGGGACTGCACCACCTTCTTTGCACTTACTATTTACGCCGGCTCCTTCCACTCCACCCTGGCCACATACACACATGATGAGCCTCCAGCTCATTAGATCAGACTTTTTTCTTTTTAAAAAAATTTTACCCGCCAAAAACAACGAGCTTAACAACCCAAAGACACAACTAAGAGGGGTCCCTTGACCACCCTCCACAGGCTCCACAAACTCCACATCATCCCAGCACCACCAGACACCACCCAGCTCCACGTGGAGCACTCCACAAGCTCCACACGGAGCGCTCCACAAGCTCCACGTGGAGGCTCCACAATTTTGGGGGGAGTATGCAACATATATAACTACTCACGACATCATAATAGTCAGCACAATTGACCTCACCAAACGATGCGTCTCTCCCGCCAGACTTTGTCCACCTCCAGGAGCTTTGATAACTACGATGCTTGGTCACCACTCAAATATACAGTTTGGGACTGATCCTACCTTGTTCCTAAACACTGTTACTAAATATTTATAGAAACTGAGACCACATAATTCCTGCACAGTGAAAAGTGGAACACAGTCCCATGAACATGACATTCTTCCTTCCTACGAAATGTTATAAAGTTTTCACTCTTAAAACAGTCATTGTACATAGTCTCATATGAATCTCTTTATTTCCCAGATAAGTCCTAATGTTCTACTTTCCTTGTTATGTGGAACAAACATTCTCTAAAGTTTTGGTTTCATGTAGTGTGAAAGTCAATCACTACTGTTCTAGTTATAAGTGGGGTGAAAATCTATTAGTACTGGTTTATTCACGAATGGTGTGAAAACTAAAAACTATTACTATATTGCTGTCCACAGGTAGTGTGAAATACTATCACTAATGTTCTCAGTATTTATCCTGCAGGATACTTATATGATTCAGCTCCACAGAGCAATGTTCTTTCAAACCTTTTCTAGCATAGGCCCAGTGAGAAGGTCGCTGACTAATCCTCCTGCACCAAAGATATCCCGGATCTGAATTTTCAATGTTTCCGTGGTTTTCTTCCTAACCTGACGGAACCTGTGAAATAGAGAACACATCTGGTGAGAGCCACCCCGTCACGGATCCCTATTAGATGAGTGTAGGCCACTGGCCTCGCTCAGATAAATAACAGTGAGCCAAACTCTGTCATGGACAGATGAGCTCATCACATAGGTCTGAGTTAGGGTAAGATAAGGGAAGACCAAAATAGAAAGTGCAGGACCCCAGTAGCCACCCCACTGTAAGATCCCACCATTGGACATTTCCCCTATCCCCCAACCAACTTCAATCCCTTTAAGTATCATCCCCCTTCACTATTCATAACCAGCTGAGCAAATTGATTTCCCACACCAGTTAATTTTAACAAGGCAACTTCCTTCTGTCACCGGCACTCCTTGAACGACTAACCACAACACAACACTATGTTAATGACCTAAACTCTATTTATCCTTAGAATGTACTACATTATTCACATCTAGTGTTTACTAGTAATTATCTTAGGAAAACTCCACTATCCCTTAATCGAATCTTACCCTTGTCATAACAGACACATGTCCAACCATGTAAGATAGATATTAACACGTTAGATTCTCATTTCTACACCAGGATAGGGCTATTCGAATTACATCCGCCTAGGTTGACTTTATTCTGCAAACTAACGGAAACCAGTTTAGTTTTTCTCATTTCCAGTCGGGGATTGTCCTAGTAAGTCCTTTGATGTCACACAGGTGTCCCCAAGGGCAGACTATCTTTGTCACTAACCTCACAAGAGTAGTTTATCTTCCCCTTGGTACAAAGAAAACAAGCCGGTGTTTTCCCTTCATTCTCCCGATCGGGCAAACATCATGCCGACGATTCTTTTGATGTAGGAGAATTCTCAAGGACTCCCGACTGTCTTGATCTCACCGCTACTAGAAGTAAACAACTTGCAGCTGTGAACACAGACTGTTTTTCTGTAATTATTTTTACATCTTATCGCTAACCACAGTGGTTTTCGTGACATCTCTCTCTCTCTCTCTCTCTCTCTCTCTCTCTCTCTCTCTCTCTCTCTCTCTCTCTCTCTCTCTCTCTCTCTCAGACAATATCCCTCTTCCCGTTCCTTCAGCACATAACCCCACAAACACAGGCTTCGAACAACATGATAAAACATTTATTGCAGAAAGTGTAATTTGGGTGTGCGATGTATGGGTTAGGATATATGTGGTGTAATCTATCTTGAATGTGCGACAGGATATAGTCTAGGATCAGCATCCCAGTTGTCATCATGATACAGCCATTCGACTTCACAAAGCACAGAACAGGAAATATCTCACTCAGCGGCGTCTCTCTGACTGATGCTTGTTTTCTTGCCACTATGTTCTGGAAACTTTTGAATAATATAGTCTCCACTGAATTATTTTTGTTAGTTCGTGTCTTTTACTTATACACATTCGACAATCTAGAATATTTATAGTTCCTGTTAATGTCTGATCACCACTGCTTGACTGAGTTACTTAGGGTCCTTTAGTTCTACAAACACGATATACCGGTCGGTAATATAGTCATTGTATTGAAGAATATAAACACTGGTCCAACAATATATCGTCTATACACTGCGGTTTGTCACTCATGGAAAATGTTAATGATAGTCTTTTCCTTTCTCTATGGTTTATATTAAATAGTCCTCTTCATCATTATTTAGTTATATTGAATACCTTCCTTTAGCACCTCACTTAGAGTGATTCAGTTTTCGTGGTCATTTTAACTCACACTTGTCTGACCTTCTTGCTAAACAGGGTTCACAGCTTGATATCATTTATTACTTCACCCGAGTATGACCAATTGCTTCTGCACAGATTGGTAACCACTTTCAATTTCAAGTGCAGAGAACCTGTCAAAGAAAATACAGCCTGTGAGAGAAACTCAACTCCGACCTATGATATGTGAATGTAGGTATAAGGCTATATTCAGTATGTAACCTCTATATATCATCCTAGAGCTACACTCTTGTATAAGACAGAGTAGTTCAGCACTCTACCCTATACAAGGTAAAAGAAAGAAAAAAGCCAAAGGAAAAGCACGGACCCCAGTAGACACTTCTACCAGAATATCCTATCATAAACCTATCCTTTATTCCCCCACTTCTTCTCCGGTCAGTTTACTTATCCTTCCGACTATAAAGACACCCCACTCGTCACAGCTTAATTCACTCATCAGCCTAATGCTGTCGACACTTTATACTACGGTTACACACGAAAGTTCACTATGCTAGAGTACTAATCTACATCCATATATAATCACCTTATTTAATCTATTTCAGGCCTAGAAGTAAACCACCTAATCCCATGAAGGAAAAGTGCTGGTTGTCTTCAAACAACCTAGACTCTGTGATATATATTCTATTTCGGCACTGAAATAAATCCACACTCCGCCGGTCTTAAGTGCAACCTTCAACTAACTTTAAAACGATAATTTCAGTCCACAGATAATTTGCCTGGACTACGTCACTGGGTTTTTCCTTCCCACCAAATCACTCCTGCTCCTACCTCGTCTTTTGATCCCCGTACACCAACATGCTAACAATATTCTTTGATAAAGACGATCTCCCGGTATATCGTTGTTTTTCCGTTGTTCAAAGGACTCGGTTCACAGTATTTCAAAGAGATCCAACTGTTTGATCGTGCTCCGAACTTACTTGATACAAACGATCTTTCTGGACATCGATGATTATCTTTTGATCTCGACTAGTTTCCCCGTTGTGTTTAGATTGCCGAAATCTGGTCTTTAAACTTTTCCGGTCGACAATCTTCCGTTACCCACGGACTTCGCTCCCCGTCTTCAATCGTTCCGATCGTTCAATCGGGGCTCTCACAACAAACAAAATGCCGCGGCACAGGCCGCCGATCGCTGTTCTTTGAACATTTCGGATCGTTGACCTCTAGTATCGTGACACAAGCTCGTATAATTGTGACTGTTACCGTATTTCTTTATATTGTACTAATCTTATCAGGTCAGCATGGTATTTACTCGGGTGGTGGATATGTCATCCCGTTTGGGCAAGATGATCTGAGGGCAATGGAGGATACACTGACCAAACTCTACAACTCAGACTGGATAGATGAGTTAACAAAGTAAGTGTTTTATTGGAAAGTAAAGGCTGTCGGTGAGATAATAGTCACGTCACCCACCCAGTGCCTGATAGGTTGAAACATAGGGAGTAAACACCACATACCAAATACGCCTTTACGAGTGACAACGGATTATTTACTGATTTTCGTATAGAGAAGAGAATGTTATAGAACAATGATATCACCATAATTTTACAAAATCATTCAGTGGTAAAGGTTACTAGCAGTAAATACTGAGCTCTCATCACTAGGGCCGTGCAGTAGATTTTCTCAATATTATGCAAGTCATCGAAATGCCGCGCCTTAAATGTTTTCCCACTTTAAAATAACCTTCGATTGTGATTTTTTAAAAATAAACTGCATAAAATATGCGAATACTATTTTTATTTTGAAAATACAAACTACTTTAAAATTATATTATCTATCCATACATCCATCGCGTGCCATGTCGGTAAGGTGGGCGGTCATGTTCTGCCATCTCACTCGATCACCAGAGTCGTGGATCAGCACTGTGTTCCTGTCTCGACCATGGCATGTGGCCAAGCTATCCAGGTATTTACTTCTCGGTCTTCCCCTTGGTCACGTCCCTTTGATCTTGCCAGTTGTCACTAAGTTCTCCAATTCATTTCTTCTCATAACATGCCCAAAAATTTTGACTGTCTACGTCTAATGTCTCTAATCAGTTTACAATCTTCATTTGTTTCTTGAAGGACTTGCTCATTGGTTTTCCTGTCTGTCCATGGTATTCTTTGCATTTTCCTCAGAAACCACATTTCCACAGCCATCAGCTGTTTTTCAGCTTGACTGCTTATTGTCCACGCTTCACATCCATACAAAAGTATAGGTTCTATGTAGCACTTCAACACTCTTTTCTCGTTTCAATTGATATCTTTTTATTGGTCAGTATGTTTTTCATCTTGCAAAAGGCTACCTTCGCAATGGCAATTCTTGTTCTAATCTCTTCAAGGCATCTCCCATCAGATGTTATGACTGTGCCGAGATAACTGTATCGATTCACTTGCTTAAGAAAATGCCCATCTACTCGTATATCACATTATGGTATTTCCTTCTTCCCAGTGACGACCATAATTTGTGTCTTCTTAATATTCACTTCTAACCCTAGTTGTTCACTGTGTGCAACAACTGCATCTACTAAATTTTGCATGTCCTGTTCATTGTCTGCAATCAAGACTGTATCATCTGCGTATCTGATGTTATTGATGTATCGTCCCCCAAAGTTTATTCCTTCCATATCTTCTATATTTCTGAATACATTTTCACTGTACAGGGAAAAAAAGATCTGGAGACATTACACATCCCTGTTTCACACCTCTTTTAATAGGCTGATATTGACTTTCATCGTTATCAATTCTGATAGCAGCTTGTTGTTTCCAATATATGATTTTTACAAGTCTAAGGTCTTTTCCATCAATTTGTAGATCTTCAATAGTTCTTCTATAGAACGCTCAATTACTGTTCTCAATATATACACAGCATTTACTGTGCCCTTGCCTTCTACATATCCACATTGTTCTTCTCCTATTTCGGGTTGTATTTTCTTCCTAACTCTTTGCATGATAATTCTCAGCAGAATCTTCGTGATGTGGCTCATTATACTAACTGTTCTATGTTGATCGCATTCCACGGTTCCTTATTTCTTTGGGATTGCAGTAAAAATAGAATTACATAATTCAGGATGTATACCTCCGGTATCGTATATTGAGTTCAGCAGTCTGGTGACTTGGTCTATTCCATATTCTTCTAAGACTTTGATCATTTCTACTGTGATGTTATCCGTACCCGGGGTCTTGCCAGTTTTCACATGGTTAAGAGCATTCTGAACTTCTGTCTTCAAAACTGATGGTCCTTCATTATTATTCCGATGATCATATTGTTCTTCTCTTGTATCATCATAAAGGTCTTTCACATAATTTGACCACGCATGTAAAATCTGATATTTTTTAATTATCATTTTGTCATCTTTGGTTTTTAGGCAACTCGTTGATGTGTGTGCTCTTTTGTTAGTGATGTCATTAATTTTTGTGTGCATTAATTTCGTATTCCGGGTGTTGTGTTGGTGTTCAATTTCCTTGCAATTTTCATCAAGCCATATTTCTTTTGCCTCTTTGCATAGCTTCCTTTATTTTCCTGTGAATCTCTTCATATTTTTTCCTTGTTATTTTTTTTATTTCTTCTTATGTCTGTGAGTTTTAAGATGTCTTCCGTCATCCATTTCTTGCGTCCTATTATCTTTATATTTTTGGGTGGTTGTTTCTGCAGCTTGGTTGACTGATGTCTTCAATATTTCCCATTGGTCACTGACGTCTTGAAATAATATTTCCATATCGGACAATGCATCGAATCTGTTCTTTACCTCTACGTTGAATTTATCTTTTATTTCCTCACTCTTCAGTGTTTATAGATCAAATTTTGTGTTTTCTTGGTGAATATTTGACTTTCGTTAATTGTATATGTAAATTGCTTAAGACTAATGTATGGTCGCTGTAGCACCCAGCGCTTGGTGTAGTGTTTGCGACTTTTAAGACATTTTTCATTATCTATCATCTACAACAATATACTACAGTTTCACCCTGCTAACTTTTATTCTAGCAAATTCGTTAATTAGGGATGTGTAGTCTAGAGTGAGCCGTCTTACTTCATAATCCCGTATACTCTCATGAGTGACGTGAAGTGCGCGAGAATCGGTAGGGGTTCTCGCCGCGTCGGTAACTTACGGGGTATGTGAGCCGGTCGCTCAGAAAGCAATGGCAAACTACTGAGCGTAATCTTGTCAAGAAATCAACAATCAGCTGAAAGATGCTGATGTTGACAGCGATGTCCTGTAAAGGAAATGCGAACAAACAAACAAAAAGTCTATAGAATGGCAGCCAATGTAGAATCAATAGAAATTAATGATATATTAAGTTTTGTTTGGCTTATTGAACTTCTCAAGTAGTGTTTTATTAATGTTAATTTGGAAAGACCTATTTCCCCGACTAGCTACAAAGGCAGAGAGTGTCAATGATAATACGTAACTACAATTGTTATAGAACTAATAATTCTCTTACGCGATGTACTTTTAAAACAAAAAACTGAATTGAAGTGCATAAATATTGCACTGATATTAAGCTTTTAGAGAGCGGCCGCGCGATATATTACAAACAAAAATAATAGCTTCGCGCTGTCAGATCAATCAATAGTCTTTCGGAGAGCGCTCGCCATCGATGCGCCTGCACCAGAAACCAAAATTAAATGGAACTGACACTTCTTAGGCAGAGGTGTGCGATAAATTATAAATCGTGTACATGAATATCGAAATAACATAGACCAATATAAACAAGCGTTGCGTGCAGATTTTTAGTTATTTAATGGTTCAAATTGTATTTTACTTTTGCTGCTTATATCAACCCCCTTAAGGTGCCGCCTGATGTGGCCGCCTCTTTGTATCATAGCACGGTAAGGCCTTGCACGCCAAAAATGCTTAAAATGTTGGCCTAGATAGACATCTTAGCTCCCATATGTTATGAGGTAAACTTACATGTGCATAGCATTAGTTATTGCGTTCGTTCAAATGAAGTATGGGTTAAATCATTGGCATTGTAAGGGTGCAATGTTAAGTTTTGTTTGTTAATGGACATAAGTGGTCCAAGTCTTACTACCGTATAAACTCTCAGAGGCGGACATGCAACATAATGTTTCAGCTTTCTCACATGACTGTGCCAACTTTGGGCTCAATATCAATTTGAAGAAGACTGTAGTTATATACCAGCCAGCTGTAGGGAATAATCACACTGTGCCGAATATTAAAGTGAATGGTCATAGTCTAAGTGTTGTGGACAAATTCACCTATCTTGGCAGCACTGTGTCACAAGCTGCCACAAGTGATGCTGAAGTGAATGCAAGAATGTCCAAGGCCAGCACGGCCTTTGGCAGACTGTACAAGATAGTATGGGACAGAAATGGAATACGCCGGCAAACAAATATGAAAGTCTACAAAGCAGTTGTATTATCCACACTGCTATATGCTTGTGAAACCTGGACTGTTTATCAGCGACACGCTAGATTAAACCACTTTCACACAGTCTGCCTTAGGAAGTTACTGAAGATTAAATGGCAAGACAAGATCCCAGACACTGAAGTCCTAGAAAGAGCGTCCATGCCCAGTATCCACACTCTACTAATGAAGAATCAGATTCGCTGGGCTGGTCACTTGACTCGCATGCCAGATCACAGGCTCCCTAAACTAATTTTTTACGTCGAGTTGCGTTGTGGTAAACGCTCCCAAGGCGGCCAAAGGAAACGCTTTAAAGACACTCTGAAAATCTCACTGAATGCTTTTGGAATTCATCATGACACCTGGGAGACTGCAGCCAGAGACCGAAATTCGTGGCTGTGCATCATTACGCAAGGGTGCAGTCACTTGTGAGGCAACCAGGACTGCAAGAGCTGTGAAGAAAAGACAGAACAGAAAAACCACTGCAGAAAATCCTCCTCCAGAAACGTCAAGCATTCTTTGTCCACATTGTCAAAGAAAATTTCGAGCCAAAATAGGCCTTATCAGCAATCTTAGAACTCACGGCTCCATACTTTCAACCCCACTGGATGAAATAAATGGTCATCATCATTCTTGATGGACAAGCAACAACACAACACCGTATAAATATGACACATACTGATGACACTTACTGTATATAAGTTTTCGCTGTCAGTATGTCATTTCCCCATACACGTTTCTTGACGCACAAGACATTACTAATAGGTCTGCTAACATTATTATAGATGTATGCATTCAGGATAGTTATGTCGGTGGTAACAGTGACTTGGTTCTCTTGAATAATCATATTGTCAACACTCCAACACCAACTGTAAATCTGTGTTCAGAGACGGTGGAAAGAACACAGGCAATGAATTATCTGGGGATACGGTTTGATCAAAGCCTTGCTTATAATGAGCACATAGACCAGGTTATAACAAAGGCCAAGCGGGAGCTGGCTGCGATGCGGGTGATGGCGGCAGCAAACTGTGAGCAGCGCTATCTATGTCTTCTATACGAGGGCTGGTCATGTGTGTTTTTGAGTATGCGATGGCAATCGTGACTCTCAGTCGTAAGCAGATAGAAAGGATGAAAAGGATAAAGAATGAAGCTATCCGCATTATTCTTGGATGTACAAGAGATACAGCATGCAGGGCGATGCACTACCATCTTGATTTTCCAACCATTGAAGACAGAATACAAGTCTTCAGAGCTCGCGCCTACCTCAGAGTTAACGCAAACACACAACATCCACTGTATAGTGAAATTATGAAGGTGAAGGGCAGCAGGTTAAAAAGAGGACGGTCGTGGATGGGTCAAGCCGAAGACATTCTTCAACAGATGTGTTCACTTGAGGACTTAGATCCTGGCGAGGAGTGGGTACAAGTGCCAACAGATTTCTGCACATCCTTTTCAGTTTGCATCCAACTAGACAGAAAATGCAGACAAGAAACCCGGCTGCTGTGGAGGCGGAAGTACAAGCGTTGATTTTCGAGAATTCGCTAGACGGTGATGCTGTCATTTACACAGATGGGTCGGTCGTCCGACATGTGAGAAGCTCATGGGCCTTTACGGCTCAGGCCGGAGGGAGAATTGTGAAGGAGGACTCTGGTGCTTTTGCTGAGACCACAAGTAGCCTGACTATGGAAGTCATGGCAGTAAGTAAAGCAATAACATGGCTCGAGACACAGACATTCACTAGGGCATGTTTCCTTAGCGACTCAATGAACATGCTCAAGAGGATAAAGATGGGGGAGATCCGAGGAGAATGGTTGTTGTCTCTGGAGCGGTCTTGGCTGGCATAGATTAGTTTCATCTTCGTGCCAGGGCATGCGGGAGTACAAGGGAATGAGCGGGCTGACAAGCTCGCAGGTAACGCTACTGTGGAGGGCGGACGCGCAATGGACCGGCTGACATTCTGAATGCTCTACGAGAAGTAAGACTTTTGCGAGAACCAAGTGATAACTGTGAATCTACATCCATAGAAAGACTGCGAGAACCGCAAATTAAAAGACGGGTGGCAAAACAAGAACACTAGGCAGGAAGCCAAAGAAGATTGATAAACCAACACAGAACTGGTGTCGTTAGCCGCTACACGCTGCGGGATTTGCTGTGGAGGGAATCCGAGCACTTATGGACTGAATGGTTCGATGTGCAATGAGAATGATCTGTCGACTAACTAGCTAACTAACTAACTATGTCGTTGGTAAGAGAACTAATGTTAACAATGTTAACTTATTTCCAGAAGGTTTCAAATCTAAACATGTGTTATGTTTCTCCACACAGATGCGTATTTGTGGAGTTTACGCTGTATAATGCTGCATCCGACCATTTCACAAACATCATTATAGCGTTTGAGTTTGCCAATTTTGGAGCAATATATCCTACTGCTCTCATTAATTCTGCAATGATCTTTAATAAAGAGTTGAATGAAAATGTATGGCTACAAATTAGTGAGGTGGGTATATGTGTTTGTAACATATTACCAAAGTTTATCATACCATATAATCCCGTATACCCACGCACGGAATACAGCTGCGGGAGATTCGGCAGCGGAGCGCGCCGCGTTGGTTTCTTACGGAAAGGTATTGTAAGCCGGTCGTACAGAAAAAAATGGCAAACTACAGAGCATAGAAAATTGCCAAGACATCAACAGCAGTTGAAAATGCTGGTGTTGACTATAATGTTCTGTAAATAGGTATGCAAAAATGTATATTAAAAAAAAACCCATCATACCATAGGTTTAAACAGCGGATTAAAAAACATTAATCTGGTCTCCCAGGTGGTGCCAGCCTAAATTGGGTACCAGGAAATGTATTGGGAAGTAAACGCTGCCGGTGTTATACCGTCCAAGTCACCCGTCGATTTTTTTTACAAATTCGCATATCCTTTTTACAGGACATCGCTGTCAACACCAGCATCTTTCAGCTGTCTGTTGATTTCTTGGCAAGATTACGCTCAGTAGTTTGCCATTGCTTTCTGAGCGGCCGGCTCAGTTATCCCGCAAGTCGATTAGTCTATACAAATTTGGACCCAGGAATGTATGCATAATGCGGCTTAACGCTTGTACAAGACATCTTTACTTAATTCCTTATTACAGGGAGGTAAATTGACAGTTTGACATTAGACAGAGATTATAGTCTTATTACTAGTATCTTTGCCGGTCTCTCTGGCTGAGGGGTTACACCACTTTCTCCGTAATCCCGTTTATCCACGCAGGGTCTCGCAGCGAGGCGAAAACTGGAAGCGGTTCGACCCGCGCTCTTGACTTGCGGGATAATGAGCCAGCCGCACAGAAAGCAATGGCAAACTACTGAGCGTAATCTTAGTATTAAAGTGGGGCACACGTCCACGTACTTTTACATCCAAGATGGCGGCCTATAGTATTCTATGAAGTTTTTGGTGGGATGTTTTGCCGAGTGGGGTGAAATTTTTTTGGCGGTGGCTGCCTGGTCCGGGTCTGTTTTTTTGGTGGGTAATTTTGTCTCTGGAACGGGGTGAAATCTGTGGGTTGTTTCTGTGAAAGTAATTAAGGTAGAAAGAGGGGCGTAAAAGTATTCGTGTCTATTTTGGCGGGTAAGTTTCTGTGAAAGTAATTAGTGTATGAACGGTTGAAGGGGAAACTGTAAGTTATAAATTTTGGTTGGTTACGTAGAGTATATGATCTGTTAGTATGAGTGGTGAGATGTAGTGAAAGATAAACTGTCAAGAGCGGGGTGTGACGGGTCGTCTTTATACTCGACGAAGCATGGGTAGAGGTGTAGATGGTTACTATCATCTGAACAAAAGTAAAGAGGGTCGTAGGAGTCTGACACAATCGAACAGAGAGACAAATTGAAAAACAAAACCAAAAAGTAACATTTTCAAGTGATTTTTATTGGTATACAACATCAAACTACATTTTAAAATGGTTTACGACCCAAAGGGGATCAGAGGGAGCTGATTATTGTAGAAAGATGCCTGGTCCTGTATGAAATCTTATAAAGTTGTAATGGATATGATGTCATGTGGTGGTATTAGTGGTCAACTAGGAGTGGTCGATATAGGGGTGGTCATAAATGTAATGGTTATTGATAAGAGGTGTTATGTTCGCAGTTACACACTGGTAAACCAGTGGTCAAGCAGTGGTCAAGTAATGGTCAAGTAGTCAAGTAAGGAAATTTTAGGGAAAAGTGGTTGTAATGATATGGTGGTGATTAAAGAGTGGTAAATTAGTGGTCAACCAGTGGTCAAGCAATGGTCAAGTAAGGGTCAAGAACTCAAGTGAGGAAATTTTAGCGGAAAAGTGTTGTAGCGACATGGTGATGCTTAAAGGGTGGTAAATTAGTGGTCAAGTAGTGGTCAAGTGGTCGAGTGACCACTTAAATTGTAGAGGACGATGTGCCTAAGATTATGGTAGGGATAAAGTGATCGATGATATACCCTTAATCGTCACATTCGGACCATTCGCAATGAGAAGCACCTGAAATACCCCTGTCAGTTATGCGATAAGGTGTATAATACGAACGATGGCCTACAAAAACACAAACGAATACGTCATCAGCCACGTATGAATAAACCAAACACTCCATCATCATCACATCAGAGATCACCACCACCTGTATATTTACACCAGCCTCATAGTGTAAGTCAAGTACCAGACTGCCACCACTGTGCCTTTAATGATAACCTTACCCGCCACAATGGGACCATTCATAATGAGTATACGTGTCAGTTACGTGACAATCTATACAATTCGAACCTACAACGGTACTTACATCACCAGACACCACGAGAAAGGACGACACCCTTAGAACCCTGGCAACACGTCCACTCATAGTAGCAGAGGATATCCAACCAAATGATAGGGACAGCTTGGCAGCCCTTAAGGTGTACTGCAAGGACCTTGCGATTATGCTACCCAATCAAGTGGTAGTATTAGAAAAGAGTATCGACCACCGCTACCGGGTGGTTTTGGTATGATAAAAAGAAGTATTCAGATATCTTGTATGATATCTCATACATGTCTTTATTCTGCATCCGAAACAAATAAGATATGTGTGATGACATCGACAACAACAATGTTGACTTAGTCAACCATCAGAGCCCGGAAGAACGAAGATCACTAAATCAGAACTTTTTGGTTTTTCACTAACTATGTATGTCATTGATTTTTTTCTTATATCACTACACTGTTCTGATGAAAATGTATGTCATTGATTTTTTCTTATATCACTAAACTGTTTGTCACTAATCATGTATGTCATTGATATTTTCTTATATCACTAAACTATTTTGATGAATAACACACATATTTTGGTGATTAAATATTGAAACCAAGATTTTTGTTGATATTCTTTAGTGGTTGGCTTTCACGTGGTTGCCCTCTTCTCTTCGGAGAGACATCAACACTGACAGACAATGAAATAAAGAGACATACTGAGATGTATTATGTATTTATTCAACTGATGCTTGCAACCAAGTATAGAAATTACACCATCCACGTCCCAGTATCCAAGGCTGTAGTTTATGAGTCATATACATGCCTACAGATGTAGCGAAGCTTTCCTCCAGGTCCTGGACATTCACGTCTGTGTTGTAAGAATCATTAACCAGATGCTTACCCAGACGTATACCAAGTGTAAAAACCATCATTATTCTCCCATAGTTGATGATGTTATCAGCAAAGACTTCGTCAGCGATTGAAACAAAGACCGGGAAAACCTGTTCGGGCTTGATACAGTCTTCTAGTCTCGTGAATAACACATCATGTTGGTTGGCTCTCTGACGTACTAAGCGACACAACCTCGAGTTATTGGTCTTTGTGGGGTTGTAGGAACTAATAATAGTCAACGCCATACTCACCACCTCGGTGTGAAATTGTTTCAAGTCGACCATTGCTTCCATCATTATTATACCGATAGCTACCAGAGACCCACTGACGTGTATTTGGTGGTCAAATGGTCTAATACTATCACCTGATACGTTTATAAACACCAATGCGACTAGGTAGGTGGTTATTAATACTCATGGATCCTAGGTGGAAACATCCTTTTACGGCCGTGATTGCGGGCCAAACAGGGAGTGGTAAAACCGTCTTTGTCCAACGGTTCTTGGCCCATCTACCGGCCATGGTAGACCCCCTTTAGAGGAAATTATATGGTGCTATGGGGAATGGCAACGCATCTACGAAACTATGAAGGGTGTTCAATTTAATAAAGGTCTGCCGGATATGGAAAAATGGACAGGGGATAGACGGCGGTTAGTAGTCATAGATGATCTAATGTCTGAGACAGATGACAGAGTGACTAAATTATTTACTAAAGGCAGTCATTATCGCAACCTCAGTGTTATGTATATAGTACAGAACCTATTTGGTAAGAATAAAGAACAAAGAACTATCAGTCTGAATTCGCACTACCTAGTGGTGTTTAAGAATCCTCGAGACGGGTCTCAGATTACCAATCTGGCCAAGCAGATGTATCCAGGACGTGTGTCATATGTCCAAGATGGTTTTAAAGACGCAACATCGGCTCCACACGGGTATTTGTTATTTGACTTGCGACAGCAAACACCGGATCAGTTCCGCTTACGAAGTCAATAATTTCCCGATCAACATCAAGTCGTCTACGTCCCTAAATAACATGTGTAACCGACTTAAACGTAACGAGGGTATGTTACGCTTCTTGGGTCAGACCAACCCAGCCACTGTGAAGGCAGTAATGAAATCAGCTTCCCCGGATCTCGTCCAATCAATTTGCGAATGCTGTCACAACGTTTTAAAAGGTAATGTTCCCCTGACACCAGCTCAGAAGAAGCGTCTGTAACGGCACAAAGACAGTCTGAGAGCACTCACGCATAAGAAATTATCGCTCAAGAAAAGGAAAGAGATTCTGCACCAAGGTGGTATCATAGGCGCCTTACTAGGCCCCATACTAAATATGTTGAAAAGCGTGGTGGGTTTGTAATGGCTAAGAAGATGATCTTTATCGATCCCCGGTTGCTAGAAAAACCCTATGTACCACCCGACACACTAAATGATAGTCTACAGGATTTGGATCGTCAGATGCAACAAGTCCTGGAAACAGAATATCTACCACCTCATGACAAGGCCAGAACGTATCAGCAAACATTACAGAGGTATCTGAATCGACTCGAACAGTACAGACACAAGCCTCTAGGACTAGTAGATATCAAGGAACAAAAACCTGAATTCACCAGTGTACCGACACCAGTAGCCGAGACACCTCTTCAACCAACACCTATTCAATCAACACCTATTCAACCGGCTCAAGTAGTCGAGCCCAAAACAGTCGAGACCACACCACCTTACAAACTCAGGCGAAGCAAGAAGAAGACTAGTATACCTACCCCCAAGTGGCAAAAAGGGCCGCCCAATTAAGAAAATATTACTATGACCCTAAGAAGCCGGGGGCCTATGGTGGAGCCGCCCCCTTAAAAAGAAATACTAATCTGAAGAAAATAGATACATGGTTACGTCATCACGATACCTATACTCTACATAAACCGATCCGTCGCCGCTCCCAGAGACGCCAGACCATAACCGGTGGTATAAATCATCAATTTCAAGCCGACTTTATAGATATGAGACTATTACAAAGATACAACGATGGGATGTCGTACCTAGTGACTTGTATCGATGTGTTTAGTAAATATGCTTGGGCCATCCCGATCCAGAAGAAAACGGGGAAAGCTCTAGTAGTGGCTGTGAGTAAAATCTTTGGTGATAGCCAACCGATAAATTTTCAGAGCGATAAAGGTTCGGAATTCGTTAATCGGACCTTCTTAAAATTTCTGAAAGATCGAGGTGTGCACTTCTTTACCACCGAGAATGATGATGTGAAGGCAGCGATAGTGGAAAGATTCAATCGAACCCTGAAAGAAAAAATGTGGCGTTATTTCACCAAGACCAATACACTGCGCTACGTCGACGTGATAGATAAATTGATCCAGAACTACAATGGTTCGTATCACAGAAGTATTCGCATGGCCCCTGTGCAAGTTAACTATAGTAATCAAGAAGAGGTGTGGAATAACTTGTATAAGCCGACATACGTATCGAAAAAAGTGTATTTTACACCTGGGGACCGAGTCAGACTGGCTCAACCCAAACAACCTTTTAAAAAAGGGTATATGCCCTCGTGGACAGAAGAATTGTTTACCGTCAGTCGCATAAACCAGACCAGTCCAGTGACCTATGTGGTAAAAGACGATTCGGGACAGGAACTACAGGGCTCGTTCTACAGAGAAGAAATACAACTAGTTGGAGACAAGCAAGTGTATAGTTTCGAAACAATCTTACAAGAAAGACCCAGGCGAGGTGGTGGGAAAGAGTATTTAGTGAAGTGGTTTGGTTATCCCAATTCATTCAATAGTTGGATAGCTGACACGCAACTAGCTAGTTATGGAGACTAGTGGTAAGACTGAAGACAGGGTGGAAACTATTGCGGTGCGCCCACAACCGACAGATAGGGAAAGAACTTCGATCTGGTCATTCTTTGAACAACGTGTACCGCGGCCAGAGATTGTATTTCTGTGTCAAATGGTGGTTATATATGCCGTAATTGCCGTGTCTTTGTTCAATCTGACTCAAGGCAGCGCAGACACACCAGACGGCAAGCTGTGGGTAGCTCTAATGAGTAGTTGTTTGGGCTATATGCTACCTAATCCTAAATTAGAAAAACGATGAGTTTCTACGTAACTTTACCGAGCAATGCTGGACAACATGTATTTCCCAATAACCAACCAGGTCACTTTTTTGTCAAGTTGCCGCAGACCATTGATGTAACGACCCAATACGAAGTGGGCCTGGCCGAGATTCAGTTCCCCAATGCGTATTTTAATGGGTTGCCTGGGGAAATTTGGTTCCAATACTTTCCACCTAAAGGTAGTGGTATGGAACCTATAACCCTTGTATGTCCACCAGGTCCGCTCAGCAGCCCTGAAACTTTCATCGAGGAATTGAATAAGTTGTGTGTAGAAACCCAAGTAGACGAGAAAGTAAACATCAAATTCGTGCTAGGTACACCTTGGAAAAAAGTCGGGATGAAAATATTTGAAAAAGGCGCCCAGGCTAAAGTTAGTGACAGATTGAAGAATATGTTGGGTTTTCCAAGCTCGACTCTATCAGACGACAATGTCTTATTATACGGTAATATAGAATTAGAGATGGATAGCGAAGTTAAAAATATCTATGTCTAATCCGATCTCGTAGCCGCGAGACCAGTTGGAGACGTCATGGTTCCTTTACTAAGGACTGTTCCTATATTGGACCGACTGTCACCTTCAGTGTTTCGTCTTTATGATAAACCACATTATGTACCATTAAGTCGATTCTCCTTCGACACGGTGGAAATACTTTTAACTACCGATACGGGTAAAACACTCTCATTCAAGGATGGGACTTCAGTACTAACTTTACATTTTCGAATCAGGAAACATTCAGACCTCGAATAGACTAAGATGAGTTTTTACGTGACACTGACGAGTAATGCATCGTTACAAATATACCCACAAAATAACGCCGGACATTTCTTTGTCAAGCTGCCACAAACTATTGAGCTCATCTCCCAGTACGAAGTTGGTTTGGTTGATATTCAGTTTCCCAACAACTATTTTAATATTTTGAAAGATGAGGTGTGGATAAAGTACTTTCCACCTCCAGACCTAGAGGACCCACCGATGACGATTACGCTGACGCCTGGTCTGTACAAATCAACAGAAAAATTCATTGGTGAATTTAATATATTGCTTATCAAAGCTGAGAGATTTATCAATGAACTGCAATGGCTGCGTCTCGATGATGCCTCGCAATAACATAACCGAATGATGTTCTCTTATAACGATATTTCGAATAAGGCTCGTTTCCAATTATACGAACAGGGGGCTGAAGTTAGACTTAGTGACAAGTTGGCAGAAATTTTACAATTTCCCTCGACACATGTCACCGAGACTGAACCCAGTCTGTCTGGTGTGGGTGAAATAGATTTAGACCAGGGCACAAAAAATGTCTTCGTCTATTCCGATATTGTCACCTCGCGGGTAGTTGGTGATGTGATGGTACCATTACTGAGGACACTACCTGTTCTAGACAGATCTACCACCTCGGTATTTAGGATGTATGACAAGCCACATTACGTACCCCTCAGTCGATTTTCATTTGACAAGATTGAACTTCTTATAACCGACGAGCATGGGAAACCTATCCTATTTACTGGTGGAACTTCAGTAGTGACGTTACATTTTCGAACAACTAAACGGTTTGATCTGGGCTAATCATGGTTAGACACGTACCAATCCAACGCAACCCCAAACTGTACGAGGACTATTTCTGCAATCAAGCTGGAAGTGGTCTCCCTGTTTTTGTGGGTGGTCGAATTCAGCGAGGTCATGGAATTGGTAGTTTCTTTAGTGGTCTTGGTCGCACAATTCTTCCTTGGTTGAAGACTGGTGGCAAAGCCCTATTGAGAGAAGGACTGGGGACGGGTTTGCAAGTGGCTCAAGATGCCTTAGCTGGTAGAAATGTTGGTAGGTCATTCAAAGAACACGCCAGAGATGCTGGTCAACGTTTACTACAAGGCGCTACTCAACACATCAGCCAATCATGTAGTGGGGTTAGGAAACGAAAACGAGTAGCCCCGCCAGGTCAGCCCAGTAAAAGAATAAAACCAACAGTCAGAAAGCCGTCGACTCATAAGACACATCACCACCAACCAGGACATTCGTAAATTTTCTCATAATGGCATTAATTCATCCCAAGTCGTGCGAGTGTCTGCATTCTTCTCTGGATCTGGTTAGTGTGCCTCCCACCCAGACAGCCGTGGAAGAGGGAGAGTTTGTGGAGATTGATCCGTTGGCCACGTTAGCTTATGGGGCACCCATCGAATTCACCATTTCTTGTGTCGGTGAAGATTACATTGATTTGTTTAATACTTTTCTTCACGTGAGAGCCAAAGTTACAATGCCCAATGGCGATGACCTACCAAACACAGCCGAAGTCGGTCCTATAAATTATTATTTGCATAGTTTGTTTTCTCAAGTAGACGTGTCCCTGAACGACACTCTTATTTCACCGAGTGAAAATTCGTATCCGTACCGGGCCTACTTGGAAGCTCTTCTGAATTATGGTGAAGAGGCCAAAAAGAGTCATCTGACGTCAGCTCTATACTATCAAGATACTTCTTTGCACATGGCAGACACAAAGGGTGATAACAATAAAGGTCTATCCAAAAGAAGATCTTTAGCCAGCTATAGTGTGCCTCTGGATATGATGGGGCGCCTACATTCCGATATTTTCAATCAGGACAGGTATATGTTGAATGGCGTCGATATTAAAATCAATTTAACCCCATCAAAATCCGTGTTTAATTTGATTGCCACGGATGTAAACGGTTGGTACAAAAGTGTCATTTCTTATGCCGCCCTCTTGGTGAGGAAAGCTAAGTTAAATCCATCTATCTCACTGGCCCATGAAAAAGCCTTTTTGA
>JACEFZ010017268.1:25000-59148 GCA_014155875.1 Cepaea nemoralis
TTCTCTCTAGATTGTGTGTAGATGTTTATGAGTTAATCGCCAGATATTTTTTTCTGTGCTGTTATGTATTGAGTTATTAAATTTACAATTACAAATATGTTGAAGAACGTCATGTTGTATGCGTGTCAGCCAGAACGACCCTGCAGGAAATAGGTCCTGAGGTCGAAAGAGAGAGTGACAGTGAGTCCGGGGGAAACGGAGGAGGGTTGGCAAGCAAAGACCTATCCCAGCCAGGGCTATAGAATAATATTGAAATATTGTTACATAGTTACTTGGGACCCTCCACGTAGCTTGTTACAATATGTACGTAGGTGTATTTGTTTCTGTATGGTTCTGTGTGTGTGTCTGTCTGTCTGTATGATTCTGTGTATAGTCGTACTCTTCTGCCTGTTATTCTCATTATCATAGCCTGGTAGGCAACGGCCTTCCACCTATCTGTTGGTAGAATCTCGATTTCTCACGATATAAAGAAGACTGATTAGCTTTCCAGCCTTTCACTAGTGCCATCTACTCTGGAATCAGCGGGGTTTGTGGTACTAAAGCCAGTACACGGTTGGGTGTTATTCTCATTAATTGATCTTGAGTGTAGTTGTGTGTCTGTTTGCTTCGTTGTGTGTCTGTTTGCTTCGTTGTACTTGTCTGTTTGTTTCGTTGTACGTAGGTGTATTTAACTGTATGGTCGTGTTCATTGTCTACAATCAAGACTGCATATATCAATTGTGTATCATCCTTCACTGATCTTTTCATATATTTCTGGTGTACAGGGGAAAAAAAACATTACACATCCCTGTCTTAATAGGCCGACAGTGGCCTATTTCATTATCAATCCTTATGACAGTTTTTGTTTCCAATATATGTTTTTTTTCCCTTTCCCACCAATTTGTAGATTTTCAACCACATCTAATTTGCCGTACACTAGCAAAAGCCTGACACCTGTGATAAAATTCACAACTGTTTTTTTTTTAAACTTGTGTGTTAAAAGCATTGTGTATTGCTTCGTGTGTTTACACGGCGTGTAGCTGACTTTTGGGGTATTTTACATTCTGTACCTTTGAAATGGAGGTACCGAAATACTGTAACACCGATTAAAATGGAAAATAACGCAAGTGAAAACAAACATACCGAGTGGTACTGACCTCTCTCTTTTCCTGTGCTCGCGCGTGCGTGCCCCGTGGGCGAGTTTATCATAGAAAACAGACAGAACAAGAAGAAACGAATTTGTCTGTATGGTTATTTTCCCCACACAGACTCGTGGCTATTATCTTTTTTAACCACTTCCCCCCAAAAAATTACCCGCCATCCCCCGCCTAAAACGTTCCTAGTTTTTGTTCTAAAAAATTACCCGCCATCACCCGCCTAAAACGTTCCTATCTTTTGTTCTAAACAATTACCCGCCATCACCCGCCAAAAACATTCCTATCTTTTGTTCTAAAAAATTACCCGCCATCACCCGCCTAAAACATTCCTATCTTTTGGTCCAACAAAAACATTACCCACCATCCTAAACAAGACTTCCAATATTTCCAGCCCTCACGAGTGGTCCTATGGCTCATTTTTCAGGCTTGTATTGCAATATATTACCTGACTCCAAGTTTTTTTCAGATTATACCCTCTTATCTTATTATATTTATGACCATCGCTATATCGACCACTAATATCCCTTACGACACACCATAGCCATTACACCTTTATAAGATTTCAGTGAAGAAGCTACATACTACCCTTTAATTCCAGTAAGACACTCATCATCATCAAGTGCCGTGCCGGCTGGCGTAGGCGTTCATGGCTCTCCATAGATCTCTGTCTTTGGTTTTCTGGATCAACTCTGCTGGTGATATTCTTCCATGCCACCGTCTCAATCCATCCAGCATCACTTCTCTTGATCTACCTCTCTTCCCCTCGATCTTTCCAGTTGTTACGATGTTCTCCAATGCCTCTCTGCTCATCACATGACTGAGAAAAGCTGTTTGTCTCTGTCTTATTGTTGTATATAATGTTCTAGTTTCGTTAGCCTGTTTCAGTCAGTCGTCGTTAGTTTCTCTGGCATTCCAAGGAATTAGTATTTTTATAAAAAGATTATTAAATAAATTATTATAAAAAAGACACTACTATCACACATTTAACGCGGTACCGATATTTTACCCCGTTCCGTCACACCCCGACCAACCATCAAGAATTTCCCCGACTACCATAACATGTGCTTGGAACCCTCGTTTTTCATTACACCCACCTCTTACCCACCATTCCCGCCTATACTCTACGTAACCAATCGCAATATATAACTTTCCCTTCAACCCTTCAACCGTACTCACACTACCTTAATTACTTTCACAGACATCCCACCAACCAAAATAGACACGAATTCTTTTACGCCCCTCGAATACCTTAATTACTTTCACAGAAACAACCCACAGATTTCACCCCGTTCCCACCAAAAAATAGACCACGCAGCCATAATTACTTTTTACAGAAACCCGCCACATTTCACCCGGGATTTTACCAAAAATATTTTTACCCCAGTCGGCAAAAAATACCTTCAAAACATATCAGCCGGCATCTTGGATGTAAAAGTACGTGGACGTGTGCCCCACTTTACTACTAATCTTGCCAAGAAATCAACATACAGCTGAAAGATGCTGATGTTGACAGCGATGTCCTGTAAAGGATATGCAAAACTTACCACTAGTATCTTTACAAAGACAAAGGGACACAGGCGACGGAATTGTCAAGGAGACGGTACCAGACTCGACATGAACGGCATTATGAGCAGTAACGAGAACACGCTCAAGTATCTGGGAATCATTTTTGACAGAAGCGTGCCCTTATATGATCGTACCTGGAAGGTAGTGGAAACGACCGAAAAGGACTTGATGCTCTGAAAGTGACGGCAGCGGCGGGCACGGGGCACACAATGTTGTTGAAGCGTTACATCTGATCATACCAACGATTGTGCACGATCTGGGGATGTTCACAACATCCCAAAACCTACCGATGAAGCTAGAACGTATTCAAAATGAGGCATTGCTAGCTATTCTCAGCTGTACAACGGATGCTACACATTAGTTAGTTAGTCTTTCCTCTTGAGCCTAAGGCGGCGCATAGGGCAGAAGTCATGGCTCTCCATGTCCGGCGGTTTGCTGCTACCTGTTGTAGATCCTGGTTGTTCACTTGGTCGTTGAATGAGCCTTCTCTGATGATGGTTCTATGCAGGGTTTCTCTTGGTCTTCCCCGTTTTCTTTTCCCTACTGGTGACCGTAAGAGGGCTTGGTTGGGGAATCGTGTTTTGTCCATTCTGAGTACATGGCCGATGTAGTTCCAAAGGCGTTTTCTTATAAAATTGGATTCAATATGCTACATATACTAGCTAATATATTCACACATACTAGGTACCAGATTCTCCAGGCCAAATGTACCTTAAAATTGCATTAAACAGAGAGCACCACCCATGAAGTTAATTTCATATCCTTTACAGGACGTAGCTCAAGACGCCTACCACTTTATAGACAGACCAGAACATATCATTATACAGCCCCTCAGAACAGGACACGCTAGTTTACACAACCATATGTATACACAATTCAAGATTGGTGAATCAGCCTCGTGCCCATGTCGATTGGCGACGCAGACAGCTGCTCACATACTACAAGGCTGCCCATAAATATGACATATATAGGCATAACTTCTGGCCTGGAGACACAACAGTGGAAGATAAACTATCAGAGCCACTGGGTGAACTAAAGAAGACAGTGAAGTTCATACAAGAGACATTGCAGTTATAGAAACATTTCAAGCGAACGAAAGAAGTTGGACGCAGCAGTAAACCCCATAATTTTTTAATGTTTTTGATTTCTTGGCAAGTTTACTTTCAGTAGTTTTCACTTGCTTTATGAACGACCGACTATCATGCCGTTTTATTAAACCAGCGCAGAACGGTCTGCTTCCCAATCGCTCGCCTGTGTGTTTCGAATGCGGTATGAGAGATTACGAATGGCGTTTGTAAGCCCTTCGCTTATGGGCAGGTGCCTTCCTTTATTAAGGTTTGTATGATTGATACTAAAATGCATATGTTGAAGAGAGTGGGCTTTAGAATGGCACAGGCTACAGACAATCAATCAGATATGTGGAATGATCACCATTTCGTATAAAAGAAAATGCGCGATGGGTAACCCCCCCCCCCCCCGCCCCACCCCTCCCCCTTTTTTTTACAATGAAGCTTTGCATCGAGTTATAGTTTAACTTGACTCATGATGCCGAGAATGGGCAGCGAGTGTTATATTAGTGTCCGTACAACTGTTGACAGACGACAACTGACACCATGGAAATACAGTTATATACACTGATGGGTCTGTGGTAAGAGGTAAAAGGAGTGCATGGGTTCTTTTTTATTTTGGGTTTATTTTAGTTTATTTTATTTTTTGGTTTCATTGATTTTTTTATTATGTTTTTGGGGGATTGGGATGACAAATAGACATTATTAAAATAAAAAAAATCTGAATCTGGCATTCACTACTGCGATCTTACGTGAGAATGGAAGCGTGGAGAATACAGGCAGCGTCAAGAAATCGGCTGGAACAAGCAAGTATGAATGCAATTTAAAGATGAGCCTTATTATCTGCTACCTTTTCGGCGATGGCACTTGACGATGATGATTATACTGGTATAGTAGATGCTGATCTGATATTCTTGAACCCTATGGTTAATTGTGTGTTATTAATATCAATTTCAGGGAATTTTAGTGATATGTACATTGTTCTACACCGTTGTGGAAATACAACGTTTTCGAAAACTCAGCTTCAAAAAGTACTTTTCAAGTGTATGGGGCTGTTTAGAGGTAGAAATTTTGGCTAACTTTTATTCCCTGTGGTTGCTTGTCTTCTGTTGTTAATTTTAATGTATTATTATGTATGCAATAAACAAATATACACACCGATGAGAAAATCTTTCAAGAAACAAATGAGAGCCATATATTGATTGAAGACTTTAAACGCACTTAATTATTATTTTATTAGCAAATCTTGAGGAAAAATCAACTTTAAAACATAGTGACTAATGTACATGCTTTTATGAAAAGTGCCAGAACGTATGAATTTCAATTAAAGCAACATAATGAATCATTACATCTGACGTACACAACACATTGTCAGATGTGTTACTTCGGTGTTAGCTTGGTAATTTTAATTGTAATTCTAATTGAAATTTTTTTTTCTCTTTTTTTGTGTGCATATCTTTTACAGGATATCGCTGTCAACATCAGCATCTTTCAGCTCATTGTTGATTTCTTGGCAAGATTACGCTCAGTAGTTTGCCATTGCTTTCTGAGCGGCCGGCTCACATACCTCGTGAGTTACCGACGCGATTCGAACCACTGTTGATTCTCACCGTCGTCAGGTTACTTACGGGAGTATACAAGATTACGGAGAAAAGTCGCTAACCTCTAGGCCAGGAAGCCGGCAATTACACGATACCCTATCATATTTCACTGTCCGTATGACTAGAGTCTAATCGTTTAGAATATGGCTACTTGGCTGACAGCTAGAAGGCGTTTGAAGGCAGATGCGAAACACACGTGCAAATGGCAACAATGTAAACAAAACGATATGGCCATCTCTTTGAAATTGCCAAGCTGACACTGAAATAACACAATGTTTCTCCATCTTTTTCCCGCATCTGGAGACGCTTTATTTTATTACAAGTACTCATTACTAAAATGGTACTAACATAGCTCGAGACACAGACAATCACTAGGGCATGTTAGTTAGTTAGTTAGTCGACAGATCATCCTCGTTGCACATCGAACCATTCAGTCCATAAGTGCTCGGATCCCCTCCTCAGCAAATCCCGCAGCGTGTAGCGGCTAACGACGCCAGTTCTGTGTTGGTTTATCAATCTTCTTTGGCTTCCTGGGTAGTGTTCTTGTTTGGCCATCCCTCTTTTAATTTGCTGCTCTCGCAGTCTGGCCATTGTTGTAGATTCACAGTCATCACTTGGTTCTCGCAAAAGTCTCACTTCACGTAGAGCATTCAGAATGTCAGCCTGGTCCATGGCGCGTCCGCCCTCCACAGTAGCCTCACCTGCGAGCTTGTCAGCCCGCTCATTTCCTTGTACTCCCGCATGCCCTGGCACGAAGATGAAACTAATCTTTGCCAGCCGAGACCGCTCCAGAGGCAGCAACCATTCTCTTCGGATCGACCCCTCCTCTATCCTCTTGATCATGTTCATTGAGTCGCTAAGGAAACAAGCCCTAGTGAATGTCTGTGTCTCGAGCCATGTTATTGCTTTACTTACTGCCATGACTTCCATGGTCAGGCTACTTGTGGTTTCAGTGAAAGCACCAGAGTCCTCCTTCACAATTCTCCCTCCGGCCCGAGCTGTAAAGGCCCATGAGCTTCTCACATGTCGGACGACCGACCCATCTGTGTAGATGACCGCGTCACCGTCTAGCGAATTCTCGCAAATCAACGCTTGTACTTCAGCCTCAACAGCAGCCGGATTTTCTTGTCTGCATTTTCTATCTAGTTGGATGCAAACTGAAAAGGATGTGCAGAAGTCTGTTGGCACTTGCACCCACTCCTCGCCAGGTTCTAAGTCCTCAAGTGAACACACCTGTTGAAGAATGTCTTCGGCTTGACCCATCCACGACCGTCCTCTTTTTAACCTGCTACCCTTCACCTTCCTAATTTCCCTATGCAGTGGATGTTGTGTGTTTGCGTTAATTCTGAGGTAGGCGCGTGCCCTGCAAACTTGTATTCTCTCTTCAATGGTTGGAAAATCAAGAAGGTAGCGCATCGCCCTGCATGCTGTATGTCTTGTACATCCAAGAATAATGCGCATAGCTTCATTCTGTATCCTTTCCATCCTTTCTATCTGCTTATGGCTGAGAGTCAAGATTGCCATTGCATACTCCAAAACAGACATGACCAGCCCCTCGTACAGAAGACATAGATGGCGCTGCTCACAGTTTGCTGCCGCCATCACACGCATCGCTGCCAAACCCCGCTTGGCCTTTGTTATCACCTGGTCTATGTGCACATTATAAGCAAGGCTTCGATCAAACCGTATCCCCAGGTAATTCATTGCCTGCGTTCTTTCCACCGTCTCTGAACACAGCATTACAGTTGGTGTTGGATTGTTGACAATATGATTATTCAACGAGAACCAAGTCACTGTTGCCTTTGTTGGGTTGACCATTGCCCCAGCTTCATCACACCAAGTACTTATGCGATTGAGTTCGGTTTGTAGTTCCACAGCAACCTCCTCTCTATCCTTACCCTGACGATACACTAAAACATCATCGGCATATGACAATGTCCTGCCAGGTCCAGTGATCTGCTCACTGGTGATTCTCACTGTGTAGGCGTTGAACAGTACCGGAGATAATGGTGATCCCTGTGGTAGGCCAGGATATATTGTTGTTGGTTCCGAAGTCCAACTGCCACATCTAAAAACTACTTTCCGTTGGAAGAGGGCTGCAGCGATCCAACTAAGGAGGAATGGACTTACGTTTAGTTCAAGAAGCTGAAACATTAAAAAATCCAGTGGTACTCTGTTGTATGCGTCCTCAAGATCAATCGCTGCAGCAACGGTTTCAGTGCCTGAGTGGAAACCTTCATAGACATCATGGGCAAAGACTGCTGCATTGGTCCAGGTTTCTCTTTTTGGACGGTACCCACCCAGGGTAGGTGGGAAAACACCTTGCCTCTCTAGTTGGCTTGATATTTTCCTGGCAATTACCTTCTCCAGCAGCTAGCCTATTGTATTCTGCATGGTTATAATTCGATATCCCTGAATTTTTTTGTGGTCTTTTTCAGGCTTCGGCAAGGGAATCAGATAGCTGTGTAACCATTCCTCCTTGATGCTAGCACTCCCTATACTGTTGTTGTACATGTCTGCTAGTTTCTCTAGCTCATTGTCGGTACACCTATTTATGTCGTCGTATCTTATGCCATCAGGACCTGGAGCACTGTTTTTTGATCGTCGAAGCACAGCCTTGATTTCTTTCACTGTCACTGTGTCTTCACCCGAAGTGTTCTGGGCCTTGCATCTGTCTGAGGTGACCTCCTTGGCCAGATTTCGGCCTCCCATGTCTGTCTGGTTGCTCTGCTCAAGGTAGCGTTCAAAGAGGGCTTTGCCCTTGTCCTCGTCAGTCCTCTGCCAGATGAGGTCAGCACCTTGAAGTCAGAAATGCTCTTATTCTTGACTACACCACTCATACTTTTATGTAGTCGCCAGAACAATTTCAGTGACTTGTCTGTGCTTACTCTTTGACACACCTCTGCCCATTTTTCGCTTTTAACCACCGTTACCAGTTTTTTGAAATAGCTTACTCTTGTGTGCATCTCTCTTTCTAAGTGCAAGCAGGGACTAGGATGACCAGCTCTGTTCTTCTTGGCATTTTGCCATCTCCTTACAGCACTACGCTTATCCACCCAAGCCTTCTCCACCTCGAAACTCCACAACGGTGGCTGCTCCCAGCTTTTTTTCCTGCCCTGAAACGTTCTGCGCTTGTCACGTCTTATTTCACTCACCACATCTTGCCCTGTACTGTCATACTGGAACGTCTTTACCTTTAGCTTGTGCTGCCTGGTTCTGCCTTTCTCCACCAATATGCTGCAAGGGTGGTGGTCGCTGCCATGGTGTCCTAGGACACCCCATCTACACACTGTAGTGAGTAAAGGTGAAACTAGCGCCAGATCAATAGCACTGTCCTCATCGCCTGGACGGCTTGCTGTCCTGGTGACACAGCCACTGTTGATACAAACCAGGTCGATGGTTTCCAGTGCAGTCTCGAGCTCCTCCCCTTGTGTATTGGAGGAAGTTTTTCCCCATGATCTGCCTTTAGCGTTGAAGTCACCACAGAAAATAACATTTCTCTCGTGGCCTAATATGTCACTTAAGCACTGCCACTTCTGGGCGTCCACACTCGCATTGCGGGCATAAACATTAACCAACACGAATGGTATACTGGAATCAACTCTTAACGCCTGTATTTGTATATCGTCACTGTCCCAACTGGACATGTCTAGCTCTGACGCCTCCATGCTGTCGCGAACGAGAATCGCCGTTCCCAGATGTCGTCTGTTGTAGAAACATTTGAAGCCGGCAATTCGGAATGGCTGAACGCCCAGTCTCGTCTCCTGGAGTGCTACAATGTCGTTCCTGTAAACTAGGGTTTCTAAAATAGAGCCCCGTTGTTTTACACTGGCACAGTTCCAATATAGAATACGGATGTTCCTGAGTCCTAGACGGTGACACTTGAGTCTAAAACGTCTCAAACCACCGCGCTTACCTTGCTTCTTCCTCCCTGCGCGGCTACCACGCCGCTTCGTTATGTTGACTGCTGACCGCTCGGAAAACACACGTTGTTCCGCCATGTTGAAAAAAACGTAAACACAGACTGCTGAGAATCAACTAGGGCATGTTTCTTTAGTGACTCAATGAGCATGCTCAAGAGGATATAGATGGGGTGATTCCGAAGAGAGTGGTTGCTGTCTCTGGGGCGGTCTCGACTGGCAAAGATTAGTGTCATCTTCGTGCCAGGGCATGCGGGAGTACAAGGAAATGAGCGGGATGACAAGCTCACCGGTGACGCTACTGTGAATGGCGGACGCGCCATGGACCAGGCTGACATTCTGAATACTCTACGAGAAGTAAGACTTTTGCGTGAACCAAGTGATGACTGCGAATCTACAACCATGGCCAGACTGCGAGAACAGCAAATTGAAAGAGGTGTGGCCAAACAAGAACACTTCACAGGAAGCAAAAGAAGAATGATAAACCAACACAGAACTGGTGTAGTTAGCCGCTACACGCTGCGGGATTTGCTGAGGAGGGGATCCGAGCACTTATGGGCTGAATGGTTCGATGTGCAATGAGGATGATCTGTCGACTAACTTATCTAACTAACTAACAAATACTCATTTCAATCTGCTTCTTGTTTTCCTTGATAGCACTTCAAATTTTTGTCGTGTACAATCTGTAAGTAGGATTACTTCGTCTTACGCCTGTTTGCTTCAATTTCGCCTATCTTATACAGTGGAACCTCGCTTAATGAGCATAATTCGTTCCAGAATCTTACTTTTAACGCGAAACACTCGTTAAGCGAAACAAGTTTTTCCCATACAAATTAATGTAAAATACGATAATGTGTTCCATGCGGAAAATATACTCAAAATAATTTGTATAACGTTTATTCAAAGAAAATTATATATATATTGTCAAGGAGCGTGATTCATCTTCCTCTTCTTTCGAGGAATGAACGAACCTGGAATAAGAATTCGATTTGTAGAAAAAAAAATTGAAATAATTAATTTACAATTTATAATACATACCTAATTCTTTTTTACTAGAAAGCTGCCTAGAAAAATTTGTTTTTGCCGACGCTTCAGAATTTGGTGGAAATGCGACACAGCATTATCATTAAATAAATTAGTAGCTCTCATAGCCACTGCCTTATTAGGGTGATGGTTCTCAATGCACGATGCAACAATTTCCCATGCTTTCATCATTTCTCTTATTGCGCCAGAAGATTATTGGTTTGCTGTTACCTTCTGCTTCTCCTAGGACAAACTCTCCTCCAAAACTTCTTGCTGTGAAACACAATGTAATTCCATAAGCTCTTCGGTGGTTAGCTCTTGGCTATGCTCTTCCACAAGCTCATCGATACCTTTGTTATCCACCTCCAGTCCCATGATCTAAGCCAAAGACACAATCTCGTTGACTACAGGCTCCACAGATACTGTCTCAAACCCCTCAAAGTCACATTCGACAACGCTCTCCGGCCAAAGCTTCTTCCACCCAGAAGTGAGGGTTCTCTTGGTAACCCATTCCCACGCCTTTTCGATCATCTTGAGGCAGGCAACGATGTAGAAATAATATTTCTAAAACTCTCTGAGAGTGAGATTGGTCCCTTCAGTCACTTCAAAACAACGCTCGAAAAGCGCTTTAGTGTAGAGCTTCTTAAAGTTAGAAATAACCTGCTGGTCCGTAGGCTGGAGTAACGGTGTAGTGTTGGGAGACAGAAACTGGATTTTGATGTTGCAGGCGCACAATCCGGGACTTCCCCTCCCCTCGTCACTCTTTATGCGAAAAGTCACTCGTTCAGCGAATCATTTTTTTACAATTTATTTTGCTCGTTATGCCAATTACTCGTTATGAGAGGTGCTCGTTAAGCGAGGTTCCACTGTTTTAACTTGAGAGTTTTTTCTGTGATGTAATGTTGCTTTGTATAACTTTTCTTATGAATCATGTTTTATGCTGATGAGATGAGATTGTCTTCTGCTTGTGTGGCCAGCTCATTATTTGTCACGTCTTCTTGTACTTCCATTAACAAATTTATTATTATTTTTTTTTTCATTTTAATGTTAGATTTAGATGGTATATCGCTCAACTCGAACTGTTACGGTCATGCTATTGTTATTGCTTTCTTCAATTGTATCTTGAAATTTATCACAAATAGTTCTTGATATATGTTGCGGGCTGCTCACGACAGCGTCTTTGTGGATGTTGTAAATGTCCTCCATCTTTGTTGTACTAATATGCAGTCAATCTGGGTCTTATAGTTACCATAGATATGTGTAGAGCCTCGGTAGATGTTGTTTAAATATGATGTTTGTAATTTAAGCAGGTATTGAAGGCAAATTGCGATTAGTTCCACGAGTCTCAAATTTTTACCTCTTATACTAAATGGACATAGTACGTTTTCTTTTTCTTCCGCTCTGTTAATTTCAACTGTCGTGGTGACATCCTCCACGATTATCTCATTACCTCGTTCTTGCGCTCAATTTAATATATTTTGTATTTAGTTAGTTGCATACCCTTTACAGGACTTAGCGATCAACTCCACCATGTTTTGGCTCTTTGTGATTCCAGGGAATTTTCTTACGTTCAGTAGTTTTCCGTTGCTTTCCGAGCCAACGCAAGGCGGTTGGCTTCCAAATCGCCCGCATATGTGTTTTTAACTCGGTATCATCATCATCATGTGCAATTCCGGTAAGCGTTGCGGTCATGTTTTGCCATCTCACTAGATCACCAGAGTCGTGGACCAGCTCATTGTTCTTGTCTCGACCATAGAACGTGGCCAGGCGATTCAGGTATTTATTTCTCTGCCCCCCCCCCCCCCTGCTCTCTTAACCTCGATCTTGTTAGTTGTCACCAAGTTCTCCAATTTATTTTTTCTCATAACTCGGTATGCGGGATTGCGAATTGTATCCGTAACACATTGGCCACAGAGCCGACTTATTATTATAGACTGCTGTAAACCTCCCGGATTTCGTGCTCCTCTGCAGCAGGTGTTGCTGCATAGACGTGTGTACTTGTGATGTTCCTGTTCCGTTGTTGACAATCTGATGGTAAGATGTCGGTCGTTCAATGGATTATATCAAAGAAGTACAGAGAACATTATCTTGGTAAGGAGGAAACCAACTCATGTGTGTCCGCCCCGTTTTCTGAATATATTAACGTGTCTTCTGTTTCTATCACGAAGTATCCTTGTCCCATCCACCTATGTTCCGGAATTCCTAGTATATCGATCTTACTCCTGCATACATCCCGGCTGACCACGATGAGTTTGCCCGGATATAAAGATCTTTAAATCCAGGTTTATTGACGTCAACAACATTACTATACCTGCTCCGCAATTGGTCTCTTCCCCAATTCGCATCCATGATCTACCTGGCCTGGAGATTCACCATCAGCCCTGTCAGATACTTGATCGACTATAATGTCCAGCGTCTTTAGATGAATATGTGGTAGTTTCCCCTTGCTGTTTACATCCACATGGTTGTGAAACATGCCCTCTGCCTTTACCAACCTATTATGCTGCCAGGGTAAGTGAGTACACTGCTCTGTATTACTCTCGCTAACAGCAACGAGCACCCTAGAGGTGTCCACTTGTTCCGGTGGATACTGAATCTCCAGAGCCCGGTTTGTCACACCATAGGCAGCTTCGTGTCCTTTACCATGATGAGGTGATTTGGGATATTTTCGTCATCGAGTTTGGGGTCATGGAACCGAATGTCAAACTCTCCAATACTTTTAGATGACCAAACTGAAATATGAAAACATCGTTTTGGAATTTCATCATATTTGGTTTGCAAATGATAACATCGAAATATGAAAACATCTTCATTATACCGCCTGGTTTGTGTTGTATAGGATCACGCACTGAAGTGGGGAATCGCGTTCACGATTAGCTTAGGTCTGCCATGTTCAGAATCTTAAGTTTGATTTGTCTTCGCTTGTACAATATCACATATTGAAATGTGGATACACTTTCACAGTTTGGTTTGGTTTATCTTCAATAGAATCGTCATGCAGAAATTGGAAAACAGTTTCACAATTTCCGTCGCTTTATCTTGAGAAGGATCACATGTTGAATTATAAAAATCCACAATGCGTTTCAGTCTGTCTTAACTAGGATTAAGTTCTGTCTATACAAACAATGCCACCAAGTCCCTATCCTCTTACATAGACCACACTAGATTAATCTAGCCAGGGTGAACAAAATAGGCAACACCAGTAAGGACCCACATGTGTCAATGTATACCACATGGAAACCGGCTGTAAATACTCTTTTGTTGGAATGTTTCCATAGTTAGAAACACAAACAATATATTGCACAATGCAAAGTTGGCATATCTCGCTGTTTTTCATCATGAACACATCAACCTATATTACAAATATTAAAATATTATTAATTATTATCGAAACATTGTACACTGATAAGTCATGCCAGCAAAATCATTTTACGTTCAGGAAGAGGATTGAACGTACATTAGGAAATCAGTTATATGAAGCACAGGCAGGTTTAGGAAAGGGCAGACGTGCGAGGCGTCGTGTCTTCAACATGAGAACCATCTTTGAGAAATGCTTAGAGTACAATGTATATCCTCGCACTTACTTTATAGACGATAGAAAGGCCATCAGAAATTGTGTTCAGCTTCAGAAATTGTGGAACACGGTGGGTGGAATGGGGTTTTCAGCACAATATTATTCATTATATCATGAACGCATTATTTTCAAAGGGTCACAAATTGGGCACGCAGGTACGTCTTACATTAGGCCCTTCCAATCACTCATTTTTTTCCGCAAAACAATTAACCATAGTGTATATTATATTCACATAGGAGAAAAAAAGTCACTGTCAAATGAAAGTTGTAAAAAGCTGCCAAACATCAAACTGGTTTGAGGTGTAAAAGGAAGTAAGACATTCTCTTGTCACACTTTTTTTCAACAAATACAGGACATGTAATGAGAAATGTAAAAAATAATTAGATAAGTGATAATTTTGATTTATTTGTAGTTTGTGGAAATCAAATAACAAACGTAGAATTGCAGATGCCCCAGTTCTTCTCTCAAATAGTGCTGAAGG
Source organism: Cepaea nemoralis (assembly GCA_014155875.1). Classification (NCBI taxonomy): domain Eukaryota; kingdom Metazoa; phylum Mollusca; class Gastropoda; order Stylommatophora; family Helicidae; genus Cepaea; species Cepaea nemoralis. Next base: position 39,369 of record JACEFZ010017268.1, read on the forward strand.
ATTAGAAGAGCTGATTCTATATGTGAAGAGACACAGTGACTGTGAAAAACTTTTTTCTGAACTTCGGCAAAAGAAAAATAATGTCCACATTATGCCAAAAACATTAAACCAAAGCTCACAATTAACAACGAAGAAAGTTAAAATGTTTTTGCTTTGAACAGCTTTGCTCCCTAATCAACAACAGTGGGAACTTTGCAAAGGAAATAGATGCAGGCCAGCCATAACACTACAGGGATTAAACAGTATTATGAACCTATGGCACAACACCAGCAAGCTAGTTAAAATAACGTACTTTAGAACAAGCTTCTTTCTAGTGGCCACATACGGATGTCAGTCATGGACAGTTTCACAAACACTAAAGAAGGAAATTAGGGTTATTGAGCTCAAATGTTACAGAAACCTTCTTAGAATATGGCGGACCAAGAAGAAGAAAGATACTGAGATTCTACACATTCTAAACCTCGAAGTAAACTGGCTTATAAACAGTATCTTGTCTGGAAAAGTTAAATACTTTAGTTAATTAAACCTCACAGTGACATGGACAGAAACGTGATGGAAGGCGTGGTTACCGGCAGGGGGGACAAGAGTCGATCAGCACGAAGAACATCTCAGAGACCTTTAACATCAAGGTGGACGAGGCAGTTGAATTAGCAAGAGATCACGAGGCTGCACGACTCTCCATGATGAGAGCATCGTTCTGCAATTTATCTGCTATATCAGAGGGATCCTGTACAAGATAAGCCAAACTAAACTGTCATTCTTAGCAAGACATAATAAACCCATTTGTAAACGTTATTTTCCCTATTTCAGTTTGTGAATCTTGCAATCCAAGTCAGGCGAATGTGTGAAGATATATTTATGTTTCAATATGTGATCCCTTTTAACACAAACACAATGACATTGGAAAATTACTTCCACATTTTAATGTGTATTTTGACGATGCACTCTGGTAGAAGGCAGCTTAAGTTCTCTAGAGTATCATGCATATATGTGTTTATTTCTTGTAGGTGTTAACAATTATTCTGATTTGTGCTGTGGGAATCAGCTTCTTCCTGAGATATTACGAATTCGTGGAGATCCTGAAGGACTTTCAGAAATATGGACAGCATCATTTCTTTAACTTCGAGGCTGTATTTCAGATGCACGAGCAACTACACATATACCTGGCAATGTTAGGAGGGGTAGTCATCTTCAAAATGCTGAAAGTCACAGCGTGAGTAGTCATAGCTTGGATGATAGCGATGCACATAGGATAATTACAGTTATATTCTAACCTTTTTCACTGTTAGTTAGTTAGTTAGTCGAAAGATCATCCTCGTTGCACATCGAACCATTCAGTCCATAAGTACTCGGATCCCCTCCTCAGCAAAGCCCGCAGCGGTAGCGGCTAACGACGCCAGTTCTGTTTTGGTTTATCAATCTTCTTTGGCTTCCTGCGTAGTGTTCTTGTTTGACCACCCCTCTTTTGATCTGCTATTCTCGCAGTCTGACCATGGTTGTAGATTCGCAGACATCACTTGGTTCTCGCAAAAGTCTTACTTCTCGTAGAGCATTCAAAATGTCAGCCTGGTCCATGGCGCGTCCGCCCTCCAACTTAGCCCTACCTGAGAGCTTGTCAGCCCGCTCATTTCCTTGTACTCCCGCATGCCTTGGCACGAAGATGAACCTAATCTTTGTCAGCCGAGACCGCTCCAGAGACAGCAACCACTCTCTTCGGATCCACCCCATCTCTATCCCATTGAGCATGCTCATTGAATCGTTAAGGAAATATGCCATATTGAATGTCTGTGTCTTGAGTCATTTTATTGCTTTACTTACTACCATAACTTCCATAGTCAGGCTACTTGTGGTCTCAACAAAAGCACCAGAGTCCTCCTTCAAAATTCTCCCTCCGGCCTGTGCCGTGAGCTACTCACATGTCGGACGACCGACCAATCTGTGTAGATGACACCATCACCGTCTAACGAATTCTCGAAAATCAACGCCTGTACTTCCGCCTCCACAGCAGCCGGAGTTTCTTGTCTGCATTTTCTGTCTAATTGGTTGCAAACTGAAAACTCTGTTCACAACTGCTACTCAGTGTATGGTCTCTTCCTGTTGGTTATTATAGCCACGTAATTGTTTAGTTTGCTTTACAGTATCTACTGTTTTGATTAACAGTTTTTTATTGTCTTATTTATTTGTAATATATATATATATATATATATATCTGGAACAAGTACATACATGTTATTTCATTCAGCATATTATGTGTACAAAAACAATGTATTTCTTTTCTAAATTCAAACACAGAAGTTGCAAACAATATATCCACACGCATTGCCGCACAGTATTATTCATAGTAACATTACTACACATTATGTTTGATCTTTGTGATTTGTGTTATTGTGCTTTCTTGTCGATGAAATGCCAATGACTGCTGGTCGTCCCAACGTTCACTGTTTAAATAAATTCATTATAGCATGTTGTGTCTCTCTATTATGTCCACCAACAATAAACCATTGGTGATGGAGATCTGCCGAGACTAAAAGTAATGATACTGAAGACCCAATCATTTACAGCAGTAATAAAGAAAACTATTTACTGGTATTGATTGGCTTTTAAAGAAGCATATAGTAAAAAATTATAGAATAGAGAACATATTAGATAGCACAAGAAATGGCAGATACATTAATGCACACATATATGTAAACTTGCCTTTTTTCAAGTGATTACAATACCTGGCTGAAGGCGCAAGTGAATTTTGACGTATGAACAATAGCAGTAATTGAATCTCTTGTACAACTTTCATGCCGTCATTTCCCCAACACGTGACATTTATAGTCATAACATTTTGATAACTACAGCAATAGGCAGCCGATGTGGCCGAATGTCTAGACACTCGCATGTCGCCCAGGAGTTAGGAGATCGATAAGCATCAGAGTGGACTTCCAGATCGACCAGCCTACACCATTTACGAGTGGTCATATACAAATATCGGTCCAGCAACATATGCAACGAATGTGCCTTCAGACGTGTAAAAGATACCCTAAGGTTGTTTTTTTTTAAAGTTTTTGTTTGTTTGTTTATATACAGCTATACATTATCCAAAATGGACAATAGTTATGACACGTCAGGCAACTCAAATGTATTACGTGTCGCTCGTTTCTTACAACTACAGTAGATCATACACTTATTGAGCACAGTTAAACGTTTATAAATTTCACCTTTTTTTAAAAATAGAATTAAACAAAACGTTTTTAGCAATAATTAAAAATATTATCGCATCTGTATTTATTTCCAGGTTCAACCCTTTAGTGGTGGTAACAAACAGGACGTTCATGAATGCTCAAGATAATTTTTATGGTTTACTTCTTATTATTGTTATCTTGTTTCTTGCTTTCGCTGTCACTGGATTACTGTTTTTTGGTAAAGCGTTGCGTTCATATCGGTCAATTCGTATTAGTTTGTTTACTCTCATCTTCTTTATTATGGGGGAACCAGAATATCAATCTTTGGTAGAAGCTGACTTAATTTTAGGACGGGTATATTTCTTTATAGTGACCACTGTATCACAGTATCTGGTTGTCAACTTTTTCTGCTCTATTCTGCAAGAAGGTTTTGAGTTAACTAGATACATGGCATTCAGGAAAGAGCAAGAAACTATCAAGTATATGATGGATAGAATAAAATTCTATTCAGGATTCGAGCCAGGCAATGTGAGAATCAATGAGTCCTAAAACATCTGAAATACCATATGTTCTCACACACGTGATATTTGTGTAAATTACATGTAGATAACTACAGCAAATGGGATCCGCTGTGGTCTAATGGCTAGACACTAGCATGTCGCCCAATGGCCAGGGAATCCAATACACATTCATTGATAATTACTTTGTGATATCATTTTTTGTGGACACCACTACCCAGTAAGTTATTCAGTTTCCTCTTCGTCTCCTGTCTGCCTGCGATCCCCTAATTTAGCATACCGCCTCAATAATGTTCAGCCCTGCCTCATTATCTTAAGACGTGTTTCTTAGTCTCCTGTCTGCCTGCGATCCCCTAATTTAGCATACCGCCTCAATAATGTTCAGCCCAGCCAGATTATCGGAAGACGTGTTTCTTCGTCTCGTGCCTGCCTGCGATCCCCTAATTGAACATACCGCCTCAATAATGTTCAGCCCAGCCTCATTATCTGAATACGTGTTTCTTAGTCTCCTTTCTGCCTGCGATCCCCTAATTGAGCATACCGCCTCAATAATTTCCAGCCCAGCCAGATTATCTGAAGACGTGTTTATTTTTCGTTCGCTCGTTTTGAACTTAACAGATGGTCCACTGCATGGCGCTGGCCGCCTAACCCGCTAGAAAATGTTGCCTGTAAATGCCAGTCTAGACATATTCTGACCTATTCATGCTTGACTGACAATTACCCATGCAGGTTTTTAGCTGGCGAGGCTGCCAGTTTCCACAGCAACTCTTCTCAGATATTTCTTACTCCCAGCTTGACGGGTTTTGCCCCTCACGGACAGAAACTAAGTGAACGAGCCCAACAAGAAACACACGGGAATCGTAAATTGATTTCAGAATTTAGACGAAGACGGCCAAGGTTTTTGGGCACATTATGAGGAGGCATAAACTAGACAACGTAGTGACAACTAGCAAGATTGATGGAAAAGAAGCCAGCGGAAGGCGTGGAGATAAATAGTACGTGACATATTCGAGACAAGAGCATAGAGCTGATAAAAACTAGTGAGATAGCGAACCATGAACGACCACGCTTATTGGTACTGCACATGTCAATTATGATGTTCTCCCATTATGTTCTCCCATTATGTTCCCCTTTTTGTCAATTGCAAGTTTCCGTATTCTATGTATGTTCAATCTTCTGCATTAGTAATATTCTATTACATCGAGTGTTAAACTTGGCTGATATAAATTTTGTTAGGCACCGGGGCATACTATGTTTCTTCTTAGCATTGTTCTGGGTGCAAACAATATTTGGTAAATTGTTGTGAAATTATTGTTTGCGTCGATATTAAACGATTACTTATATTTACCCATTTCTCGTGTTATTGTGATGATACTATTAAAGTTTCTTTTGTGTGAGTAAGTGGGATGTACAGTAGCAAATCCCTGATGAAGGGAAGCGAATCATGGACAGTAAGCGGACAAATGAGGACTCGCGTAGAAGCTTCAAAGATGCGGTTTTATAGAAGAATGATGAGAACATCCTGAAACATCCAAATATACCCATGTCCGCAAAAAGACAGATAATAAACATCATATTCACACCAACCCTATTCTACCAATCTCAAGCTTGGACTTTATCCAAACCACACTTTTGCAAAATCAACACCTGTGAGATTAGATGCCTGAGGAGAGCTGCCAACTTAACAATCCGAGACCGTGTAAGAAATGTTGTTATCAGACAGACAGTAAGATCAGCACCTTGCGCCACATTTATTGAAAGGCTGAAGATCAAGTGGTTTGGCCATCTCGTTAGAATGCAACACCATCAACTACCAGCACTGACCCTACATCAAAGATCATCTGCGACGAGACCAAGAAGACGCCCGAGAAGAAATTGGATTGACGACATCAAAGACATTGTACATTCACACGGAATGACACTATCCAATGCCACCCATCGGGCGCTTGAGCGCTAACTATTATCCTCCCCATGACACTTGACGGCAAAAGTAGAAGATAATGATGATGATTATGATGATGATGACGATGATGATGATGATGATGATGATGATGATAATTATGATGATGATGATGATGATTATGATGATGATGATGATGATGATAATGATGATGATGATGATGATGATGATGATGATGATGATGATGATGATGATGATGATGATGATGATGATGATGATGATGATGATGATGATGATGATGATGATGATGATGATATCGTATGCGGATAAAAATACTAAGAAAGATTTCTTGAAAAAAAGCTAACTAACAAAGAGAAGTGAGTACTGGCATCAGACGAGAACATTTCACACGCTTTGGGGTATAGCATGTGAAAGGGTAAACTGGAGTTATCACAGTGGGGAGGTTTGAGGGGAAGAGAGGCAAGGGAGGGAGCCAAGAGAGAAGATTCTGGACAGCCTGACGTAATAGCATTAAGGAACGTCGGTATGAGATATGATTTGTAGCACAATACAGAAGGCTGTGGACTGATAATAATCACGAATGCCACACGTCATGGACTATAAGAAGATGAAGAATTGTGCGTTATATTCACGTATATGACATATTCATGTCCTGATATGCCCTGAGATTGTTCAAATGCATGTATTTACAGGTAAGTTTCCCTCTAATCCTCTCACCAAAGGTGACTTATACACCTCCTGTTTGGTTATCTGTACTAGCGACTATGTCTGTAGGTTTCTTACATGGTATCATCCACGTACGCGTGACGCTTTCTTAGCGGTCATTAAGAAAAAAGTGTCTATTCTGGCAGAGATCGCATTTCACATCAGCAAAACCATCAAGCCACCCTTCCATGCATTCTTCGATTCTGGTACTTAATGGCATGTTATGTCTCTTCTGTAGTTATGCCAAGCCTCTCTTGGCTTTTATCTTAAATGACATTTAACAGTATATAATTAGCGACGGCAAACACTTTTATCGTTTTACATTACCAAAAGATGCAACTTACCATGGAAGAGTATCTGCTAAACAAGCACATCTACAGATTATTCAGATATCTTTCTACACTCTTGATGTCTTTCTGTCACAAAGTGTCTCAGTGCTTCATACGTAGCTTCACGGTGTTTCCGTGTCACACTGTCTCCAAACTACCATTGTTCCTCCAATGAAACATTCATACCGGTTAACAACATGTATGCCAATACTGTTAATGGTTTCACCTGCCACAATTTCGATATCAACGGGTTGTTTACCATCACAGGTCCATTTCACATGGTTGACATCTGCACATTACAATTCCGCATTGGCTACTGCACAAACTTCTGTTGTACCATCTCCCACCAATACAAATGCCTTCTACTTAAAAATATCATTTTATTACGTTGTTAACTTCTGTGTCCCATTATAATTTCACAACGGCGATAGCGTCAAGTCTCCGGTAATAGGATACCTGGAGCATTTTTCTCCCTCTAGATAGGCTTCTACTTAAAATACTACTTACTGTGCGCTTGTGTGACCAGGTGGAGAAGGCGGAGGAACAGATTGAGAACCCATATGTGGAAAGAATGAGATTGCGGGGGATCGGCAGAGGTTCTGGAAGAATCTCAAAACTGAGAGGGAAGACTAGGAGAACTTTTAATCAGATAGCGGTGGGAACGATTAGTAGTATGACTCTTCGCTGGCTGTTGAACGAGGGGACTGAGCACGTATGGGAATGTCCTGAGTGCAGTGATGTCGGTTCTTAACTCAACTCAACTCAACTCAACTTAAAACAGAACCGTGCAGTTGTCTTTTCAATATCCCTCTTCATAGTATGACTAGACATAGTGTAACTTTATTAGGAAATACTTTCTTCAGTGACCAGACTCCCTACCACAAGAAAGTTAACGATTCTTGATTTACTTCATATCATCATCAACACTTGTTGTGAGTTTATATATTCTGTTTTCGACATTGTTCAGAAGTTGTAATTTTCATGTCACATCATCAAATCATCCAACCACCCCAAAGAACTTGCAAGCAACATATATGTGGTTCCTGAGGCAAATGTTGTGAAATCTTAAACTGCCAGAGTAACTTACAATGGTTGCCTGAAAGAGACACATGAAAGTAGAGCATTATATACATCAAACACAACAAACATCTTTCTTAAGAGTTAAATAGATTCAGTTCAGTGTAATCGATGGGAATATCAAAACAATGTTTTCCCGTAGTGAATTTGAAAAACGAAGATACAAACCATAAAATGTACGATGTTTACTAATTACGATGTATCTAGTTATTTTACTCTACGTTGTGTGACATCTGCAGTATGTACCTGACGAGATGCAGCGAAATATGCCAGGCAATAAATCGTACATTCAATGGGAAAATGTAAATTTATGTGATTAAATTTTAAATAACATTTAAAATAAGGAAATCACATTTTTATTGCACAACTCATATACATATCTCATCTTATCTCATCTCATCTCATCTTGTTCCCCTTGTACCTTGCGGTGTCGAGGTGAAGTATAAACAGTGGGAGAGTACCCACTTATGGGAGGGGGGCAGAATGTCAGACGGGCTTACTTACGGGATAAGTGAGCCGACCGCTCAGATAGTAATGGAAAACTACTGAGCGTAATATTGCCAAAGAAATCAACAACAGCAGTAACATGCTGGTGTTGACAGCGATGTCCTGTAAAGGATATGCGAAAATAAATATATATTAAGGTTCCTATACCTATTCTATACCTATATATTAAGATCCCTATACCTGTCCTATACCTATATTTTAAGTTTCCTATATTAAGGGAGTCCGGCAATAAAATAGTGATTTCGTGTATTTGTAAATATAGCTAGACAATGGCGTTACACCAACGTCACATTGAACATCCGTGATAAATATCTACAATGTAAACCAGATCTCAATGATACTATATTGCCTGGTAAAGGAAACGGTTGACACGACTGCATAGACACATGTACACGTGTAGCCCATAGGCAGAAAGTAACCCAAACAGACCACGAACATACGACAGTTAAAGACCCTGGACAATTTTTGATAAAATTTAGTACAGGGTAAGAAATACTTCATCTGTCAGATGTAATTAATGAAAGTGATACTAATAATAAGGCAGGCTACGGCAATGACAACATCATCGATAATATGAGCTTGAAGATTGTAGATGTGAAATGGAGAAATGTTGATAAATGAGAAAAAGCAAAATACACCAAGTGGAAGGTATGGTCAAGTGGGCGTCTTTATTGGAAATAAGCAGTTTTGTGTGACATGCATGTCTGGAAGAGATAACTGTGAAGGACGGTTTACTGGGAAGTAATAATGAGGACGCTCACAATGTAGATGGAATCAAGCTGTATCAGATTGCTTACACATGACAGCACCAGTGACAGGTTATCCAGAGTATGATAGAGAGACCAACAAGTGACAAGTCACAGGATGATGATGAATTACAGCCTAAATATAAAACCAAGAGCTGTTCTACAGTGGAATTCCGCTCATCGCCCCCCCCCCCTCCCCCGCGTTTTACCTATCAGACACAAGCCATTATTGTGTGTGAACGTTTCTTAAGATTTCTCAATTTAGAAAGACATGAGAAACAAAGCTATTAAGAATAGATGGAATGACAGAAACAACTTATCTGACTAATGCTCAACTAACATGTGGAATATTTCCATTGTCTTTTACTCATATACAACAGTCAAGCCCCAGAATAACATATATGATATACACACCGGGTGATCATTACTATATAATTCCTCCATTAAAAAAAATATATGTAGATATAATGCGAACACTTAGTAAACATCGTTTAGAAAAGCTTGAATACGACCGGCAAATATAAAACCAATAAATGTAAACATCAACAATATAGAAGTTCAACTACAACAACACTGTCTCAGCTGGATACTACTGGTATGACACCTGACGTCTCAATAACATACTGCTGAACGGTCGACTCAATGTTAACATAACAGACCAAGCGGACAGCACTGTGAGTCAAACCTTGGCTGCATATCACCTGTCTCCAAAACTCTACCGTCAAGTTTAATAACACTACCACCAGCTGTTGCCATCACAACTAATTAACAAAAATATAATCAATATGTTCATTGCTGTGGTTGCAATGCGGATTGATAATCGCCTGTCTGCAATTATGTGAATTACTACGCGTTCATTACTCGGTGACCTGACAAGCGACACGGATAGCCCCGACTCCCCACCTCCGCGATATAGGCTATATAGGACAAATACATAGAGGATACAGGGAGGATACACGAAGTTGCTGAAGTAACATTGGCTATATCATCATCATCATCATCATCATCATCATCATCATCATCATCATCATCATCATCATCATCATGAGGTGCCATGCCGGTAAGCGTGGGCGGTCATGTTTTGCCATTTCACTTGATCACAAGAGTCGTGGATCAGTTCAGTGTTATTGTCTCGACCATACAACTTGGCTGAGCCAAGCGGGAGAGAGCTCTAGCAAAGGAAAGGTGCTGAAGACGGGGCAGCCTATGTCCTCCCCTTGTCCTCCCCTTGTCCTCCCCTTGTTGTCGATCTTGCCAGTTATCACCGAGTTCTCCAATTTATTTCTTCTCCTCTTCAATGCATCTCTTATCAGATGGAATTACTGTTCTGAGATAATTGCACCTAATCACTTGTTGAAGAATATTCTCATTTACTTGTATATTACAATGTGTTATTTTCTTCTTCCTAGTGACGACTATAATCTGTGTTTTCTTACAAATTAATTCTAACCCTAAATGTTCATTGTTTGCAACAACCGCATGTACTAAATGTAGATCATGCCCATTGTCTGCAATCAATACAGGATCATCCGCATGTCTAATGTTAGTTCTTCTTCTTCTTTCGTTCGCCTGAAATATGTCTATAAATGCAATGTTGTTTCTTGTATGAATCTAACAATCTTTTTTAGTTCACTCAGCGGTCCATAGAGTTTATCTTCCACTGTTGTCTCTCTAGGCCTGAAGGATCGCCTGGACATGTTGTAGTTTTGGCAGTCCTTGAGTATGTGCTCTGCTGTCTGCGACGCCAAACCACATGTGCACGTTGCTGAGTCACCAATTTTGAATTATGTATACATGTGGTTGGCCGGCTTCCTGTCAAAGAGGTTAGCGACTTTTCTCCGTAATCTCGTATACACTCGTAGGTAACGTGAAGACGGTGAGAATCAGCAGTGGTTCGAATCGCGTCGGTAACTTACGGGGTATGTGAGTCGGCCGCTCAGAAAGCAATGGCAAACTACTGAGCATAATCTTGCCACGAAATCAACAATCAGCTGAAAGATGCTGATGTTGACATCGATGTCCTATTAAAGGATATGCAAACATTTATTTATTTATACATGTGGTTGCGTAATATATTGTGTCCTGTTCTGAGGCGCAGAATAATGACCTGTTTTGGCCTGTCCATAACGTGGTGATCGTCTTGATTAGGGTTTGGTGGCCTTCTGACTATTTTGATCATTTTTTTCTGTTGGTGGTATGTAATGGGCACATCAGGCTGTTCTTCTTTTGCACCTTCCTTAGCCAATCGATCAGCTCTGTCGTTTCCGGGTACTCCACAGTGGGATGGTATCCACTGTATGGTGACCTTATGCTGACTGCTAAGTTCAGAAAGTAGTGTCCTTAGAACTGGCAATTTTCCAATCAGGAGCGCCTCTATTACTGATTTTGCATCTGTCAATATCACCACATGTTGTGTACCATGGCTGGTATTTTGTAATTTCTCCGTTGGTATCTTGATTGCCTCAATTTCAGCATCATAGTTATGGCTGTACTTTCGCTTTAGAACTCTGGCCGTGTTCCTAGTATTATTTGGGTATTCTATGTACACTCCCGCTCCACCATTTCGAACAGCACTTTGTGCTGACCCATCTGTGTAGACTCGGATCAAGAGATCCTGTGTGTATTCGTCATCAAGGAAGCTGAGAGTGGCTGTTCTGCGCTGTACACTGTTCTGTTCTTCCTTGTCAAATATCTCTCTCACTTTTGTCTGGATTTGTAGCGATAGCCTTTGTTCATCGTTCTATGGGGTTCGCTCTGGAATAGTTGTCAGGGGGATACCAACTGTGGGGAGATCGGTGGTGTCTCTGCAGAGTCGTTTGGCCTGGTGGATAAAACTACTTCTTTTCCACCGCTCCATAGATAGTTTTCAAATCGTTTCTTCATAGGGTGGCCTGGCAAGCTGAGGAACTTATCTGCTTGTATTAGTGTTTTTGTATCTCTGCGTTCTCTCAGTGCTTGTGTCCTCCCAATTTTATCCATTGTTACTATGGGGGTTGATCACATCCCTCCTGTGGTGACTCTAAGTGCTTGATTTTGCACCTTGTCCAGCTCTTGTAGTGTGGTTTTTGATGCTGAACACCACGCAGTTGACCCATATTCCAGGTGTGGTCGTATGCTCTTTTGATAAACTTTGCTAAGTATTTTCGCACTGGCTCCCCATGTGGTTCCACTTATCTTTCTCAGGATGGCTATTTCTCTTTTGGCTTTTGCTACTGTATTTTTATTAGTTTTCTCCATGTCAGCCTGTCGTCGAATGTTACACCAAGGTATAATGGTTCTTTATCTTCTCTTAGGGGTGTTCCATTTAGCTGGATTATCCCTGCCTTTTGTTTCGGATAGAGGGGAAATAGAGTGGTGCTGCACTTGTCAGTGTTTATGCTGACACACCATCTATTCGCCCATGCAACCAATGTATCTACAGCTCTCTGGAGCAATATGGTGGCCACTGATGCATGTTCATTTGTGCTCCACAAAACCAGGTCATCAACGTACATCGCCGCTTTAATTCCATCCGGTAGATTAGCAACAAGATCATTGATGAAGATTAGAAAAAGTTCAGTTATCAGTTATCAGTTATCAGTTGGGGTATCTTCATTGCACTCCGGACATGTCCATAGGTGCTCAGATCCTTTGTTGCTCTTGAGACCGTCTATCTGTACTCGGGCTCTTCTGTTGTGCAAGTATGCTTTAACCCATTTGTTGAACTAGAAAACATGTTGGTCCAAGAAAATGTAAACGTATGTTACTTGCAAGAAACTCACCTCAACAAAATTATAGCCTTAAAAATCAGAGGCTACCAGTGTTACCGATCTGACCGAAAGGACAGGCGAAAGGGTGGGATATTGACCCTTGTCAAAAATAGCATCACTGCTTCCGAAACTGAAGTTTACATGGAAGGAGCTGAGTATCAGGCACTTAAACTTAAACTCGAGATCATGGCACACTACAACTCACCTGTCCTGGCTTTTCATTCACCAGACCTGGAGTGGAACATCAAACGAATTGTTGGGAAACAGCCACGTGGCAGTGACCATCGGCCAGTCTTTCCAACTGTAGAAAATGAGCGTGTAAGTGAAAGCAGCACTCTTCTAAGGTGGAACTACAAGAAAGCAGACTGGGCAATGTACAAGCGTCGCACCAGCATACTGGTTAGAAACCTGAACACTGAGAAGGACATAAATAAAGTAGTTGAGTTTGGGAAATGCATACTACAGGCAGCACAAGAAATAGTGCCAAGAGGAGCCCGTAAACATTAAAAACCCTACTGGAGTAGTGAACTGAAACAGTTGCATAATGATGTGAAAGTGTGTAGAAGGCAAGCAGAGACCAACCCCAGTGGTGGTGCACCACATAAATAAAAGCACGCAAAAGCCACATTTCAAAGGGCCCAGCTGCAGGCTAGACGGAAAAGTTGGCAGGAGAAATCAGAGTCACTAAACTTTGAAAGAGACACAAGGAAGTTGTGGAAGCTAATAAAACAGCTTAACGATGAGGGCACAGGGAGAAACTCAAAAATTTCACTACATAAAGGCGGAAACATCTTAACAGGAAAGCAAGAAGCTGACAATTTTGCAGACTCATTCGCACAAGATAACAATATCGAAATTAGTCCAGAGAAACAACAAGAGATTCGAGAGAAATGGCAACATACAGGACAGAAGGAAATAGTACATGAGGTTATGGAGTTAGCCATATAAAAACTTAAAATGAGGAAGTCACTAGGAGTGGATGGTATCTCCAATGAAATGATTAGGAAACTAAGAACAGAAGCCAAAGCAAAGCTGTTAGTTAGTTAGTTAGTTAGTTAGTTAGTTAGTTAGTTAGTTAGTTAGTCGCAGTTCCAACTTCACAGCAACGGGTCGTCCCCATTATGCTCCGTTCCTGTTCCAGTGAATATCACACAAAACGCTCCCCACTGCTCAATGTGAAAAGTGAAAAAGACAGGAGTCTCGACAAACAACAGCCCGCACAGATACACTGTGTATAATGCCGCCGCCGCAAGATTGTCAACACAATAGTCCCCCACAAAACACCAAGTTCATTTCTGATGGAGTCGGCAGTCATTTTCCCATCTGGTTGTTTCCTAGATGTTCACCCACACAGTCCACGAAATACAGTTCATCGTCGATGGCAGTAGCAATCAACCAGAAGCCCAGCAGCCACGCATTTCTGCATAAGGCAAAAACCGGTCAACTCTGGGACATAGCCATCTGCCATCGCTCCGAACATGCAGTCACGTTCCAAAACACATAGGGCAGATTCAAAAGCACTTCATACGAAACTCACAGCTCACAGTGTCGCGCCACGCACTCACTCAGTAGCAGGGCGACGGAACCATCAAAGCAAAGCAAAGCTGTTACAGATCTTCATAACACCTGGACCTTAGGCAGTGTTCCACAAGCCTGGAGAGAAGCAATCATGATACCTCTCCTAAAATCAGGGAAATATGGTTCCATTGCTTCCAGCTACTGAACAATCAACCTCACAAGCTGTCTCTGCAAAACAATGGAGCGCATCATCAATCACAGATTGCAGTGGTACATTGAAAGTGAAAACATCCATGTGCCACTGCAGGCTACATTTAGGCAGTTCTACTTTATGGAAGATCAGACAACCTACCTCTCTCAAGAAATTCAGGATGCATTCCAAGAGAAGTAGCTGATGCTTGCGGCATGGATGGATCTGAAGAAACTCTTTGACAAAGTCTGGAAAGAAGGTCTGATGAAGAAACTGAGAAAATGTAAAGTCAATAGTAGAATGTACAAATGGGTGAAAGCATACTTGCACAACAGAAGAGCACGAGTACATATAGACGGACTCAAGAGCAAGAAAGTATTATTGCGTCACGATGTTCCTCATGGCGGAGTCTTGTACCCCACACTTTTTCTAATCTACATCAATGATCTTGTTGCTAATCTACGGCATGGGGTTAAAGCGGCCATGACCTGGTTCTGTGGAGCACAAATGAACATGCATCAGTGGCTACCAGATCGTAACAAAGAGCTGTAGATACATTTGTTGCATGGGCAAATAGATGGTGTGTCAGCATAAACACTGACAATTGTAGCACCACTTTATTTCCCCTTTCTCCAAAACAAAAGGCAGGGATCATCCAGATAAATGGAACACCCCTAAGAGAAGATAAAGAACCAACATACCTTGGAGTAACATTTGATGACAGGCTGACATGGAGAAAACACATAAAGAAGCAGTAGATAAAGACAGAAATACCCAACCTGAGAAAACTAAGTGGAACCACATGGGGAGCCGGTGGGAAAATACTTAGCAAAGTTTATCAACAGAGCATACGACCACACTTGGAATACGGGTCAACTGCGTGGTGTTCAGCATCAAAAACCTGACTACAAGAGCTTGACAAGGTGCAAACTCAAGCACTTAGAGTCATCACAGAAGGGATGAGATCAACCCCTATAGTTTAAATGGAGAAGATGGGGAGGACACAAGCACTGAGAAAGCGCAGAGATACGAAAACGCTAATACAAGCAGAAAAGTGCCTCAGCCTGCTAAGCCACCCTATGAAGAACAGATTTTGAAACTTAGTTATGGGGCGGTTGAAAAGAAGTAGTTTTTTTTATCCTCCAGGCCAAACGACTCTGCTGATAAACCACCGATTTCCCCACATTAGGTATCGTCCTGACAACTATACCAGAGCGAACTCCATGGAAAGATGAACATAGACTATCACTACAAATCCACACACAAGTATGAGGAGTATTTGACACGGAAGAACAGAACAGTGTACAGCGCAGAACAGCCACTCTCAGCTTCCTTGATGAAGAATACCCACGGGACCTTTGGATCCGTGTCTACACAGATGGGTCAGCACAAAATGCAGTTCGAAATGGTGGAGCTGGAGTGTACATAGAATACACACATAATACTAGGGACACGGCCAGAGTTCCAACAGGAAAGTACTGTCATAACTATGATGTTGACATAGAGGCAACCTAGATAGCAACATAGAAATTACTAAATACCAATCAGTGGTGCTGTTGACAGGTGCAAAATCAGTACTCGAGGCGCTCCTGTCTGGGAAATTGCTACTACTAGGGAGACTAATTTCTGAACTTAGCAGTCATCATAAGGTCTCCTCCATACAGTGGATGCCATTCCACTCTGGAGAACCCGGAAACGACAAATCTGATCGATTGGCTAAGGAAGGAGCAAATGAAGAACAGCCTGATGTGCCCATTACTTACCACCAAAAGAAGAGAATGATCAAATCAGTCAGAAAGCCACCAAAACCTTCTCAAGACGACTACCACGTTATGGACAGACCAGAACAATTAATTATTCTACGCCCCAGAAGAGGACACAATATATTACGCAACCACATGTATACACAATTCAAGATTGATAAATCAGCCATGTGCACATGTCGATTGGCGTCGCAGACAGCAGAACACATACTCCAAGACTGCCCAAAATAAAATAAAAAATCAAAGCAAACCGTTAGGCCTAGAGTGACAACAGTGGATGATAAACTCTATGGACCGCTATGTGAACTTAAAAAGGCAGTTTAATTCATACAAGAGACAACATTGCAGTTATAGACATATTTCAAGCGAACGAAAGAAGAAGAAAAACGAAAAAGATTACGAACTACTTTAGAACCCCAGCTAAGCGAAACACAACTTGGATTTAGGAAAAACAAAGGATGCACAGATGCAATTTTTGCTCTTAAACAACTTATAGAAAAATCAATTGAATTCAATGAAACACTATACTTAGTCTTTGTCGACCAAGAAAAGGCATTTGATAGGGTAGATAGAAACAAGCTGTGGCAAATCCTTAAACAATATGGAATGAGTACACATCTAACAAAACTATGTAGAAGTTTATACAACAACAGTGAATGCATAGTGAGAGCAACTGAAGGACACTCAGAACCCTTCACCATAAGATCTGGAGTACGACAAGGTTGTGTCCTGTCCCCTCTCTTGTTCATAACATATATAGACAACATATGTAAAGAAACCAGCCAAGCAGAGATAGCAAGAATACTACATGACGAGAACACAGAAGAACCATCTGCAAATCTAACCATTAGAGAACTCCTGTTTGCGGACTACCAAGAACTAATAGCAAAATCAGAAGCTGAATTACAAGACCAGATGAATAGTCTAAATGAAATGTGTAGGGAACATAACATGAAAATTAGCACAAGCAAAACAGAGGTAATGACTATAACTAAAGAAGAACAAACAACAACAATTCACCTAAACGAACATCCCTTGAAATAAGTGAAGAGTTTCAAGTACCTGGGAAGTATAATATCGTCAAATGGCAGATCAGAAGACGAGATCGAAAATAGGTGCAATAAGGCAAATCAACTCATTGGACAAATGGCACCAATACTAAAGAACAAACATGTATCAGTAACTACTAAGAAAGCACTTTACAACACAATCTTCCTACCAACTCTATGCTACCAATGCTAAACCTGGACAATGATAGAAAAAGAGAAAAGAAAAATCACAACAACAGAAATGAGGTTCCTGAGAAGAATACTCAACGTATCAAGAAGAGATAAGATCAGAAATGAAGAAATCAGGACTAAAGTGGGGGTTAAAGCAGCACTAGATTTTATTAGAAAGCAGCAAGTCAAATGATTTGGCCATGCAAGTAGGTTACCAGTCAACAGCATACCACAACAAGCAATGATGTACAGACCAAATGGAAACAGAGGAAGAGGCCGACCACGTAAACGTTGGACGGAGGGAATAGCAGAGTCCATGGGAATATCGATATATGAAGCCCATAATCGGGCACTCTCACGAAGTTTATACTTCACCTCGACACCGCATGGTACAAGAGGAACATGTTGAGATGAGTGAGATGAAAGAAGAAGAGGAACTACCACCCGTCTGACACTGGAACGTCAGCTATCCTTCCCCACGACGCATAACAGCAAGCGTGGAAGATAAGGATGATGACTTCTGAAGGTGAATGAAGCAGCAGCAGAAGAATAACAAGAAAATTCCTAACGTAGTTGAGATTGGTGTGCACTTATTTAGACGCACCTAACAGGCGGCTACTCTGCACCGTGCAGCATAGATTATGTCACAATTATAATGAACAATTATACTGAACAATTATACTGAACAATTATACCAGTAAATGAATTATGGTGGCATATAGTCGGTATGGATTAAGTATTGAAAGAGTTTTCTGTTAAATGTGTAGGGACTCATTGGAGTTTTCAGATCTGGAGGCAGATGATTCCATAAGTGAGCACCAGAATAGGCAAAACATGTTTTGTATAGGTCCAATCTAGGCTTTGAGACATTTAACAAATTTAGGCGCTTGCTGTTCATTGCATTAGATTGAATCAGCGGCAGAAGATACTCTGGGGTATTTTGAGATATAATTTTATTCACTAATTTGGCTTTGTTGAAAAGGAAGCGCTTTTGTAGTGGTAGAAGTCTTAGATGACTGTACAAATTATTACTTTCAAAGTGCTTTATGCCAGAAACCAGACGAATAGCGCGGTTTTGTAGAGAACATAGTCGTTTTAAATTAGATTTAGGGCAACCATCCCAAACTGTGGAACAGTAATCGAGATGTGATTGGATATAGCATGTATAGAATATTGTTCGTGTGCTTTCGTCCAGGAAGTGCTGAATTTTAGCAAGTTGGTAAACTTTTTGTGCTATTTTCTTGGTAAGAGCGTGAACATGAGAGCTCCAGTTCAAATGGCTGTCTATTAAAAGCCCTAGTGTTTTATGTTCAGTCACATAACTATAGGTAACGTGCCCATGCGGAGTTCGAGCGGTGATCCAGTTATGGCTAGTGTCTGTAGTTTTTGTCTGGTCGTTATTAGCATGGATTTGGTTTTGCCGATGTTAATTTGCATGCGGTTTTCATTGCTCCATCTAGTAAGATTATCAAGTTCCTTTTGTAAAGAATTCTCTAATTCACTACGGTTTTCTTGACTAGTATATATAGTACAGTCGTCTGCAAATAGATCACAAGTTGTATTGATATATAAAGGAAGATCATTAATATAAACTGCAAAAAGCAGCGGACCTAGTATTGAGCCCTGAGGCACACCAATATTAAGCTGTGTGGGTCTTGATAGACAGTTGTTGAAGGACACGACTTGTTGCCTGTCGGATAGAAATGACGTAATTATGTTCACCATGTTGGTGCTTGTCTTCATTTGCTTTAGTTTTCTAATTAAAATATCGTGATCTACCATATCAAAAGCTTTTTTAAAGTCTACAAACACCGCTCCACAAATTCTACCGTTGTTGATGTTGGGTATATGGTACTGGCCCCATAGATAGATAGACATTGGGTATATGGTGCTGGCCCCATAGATAGACATTGGGTATATGGTACTGGCCCCATAGATAGATATTGGCTATATGGTACTGGTCCCATAGATAGATAGACATTGGGTATATGGTACTGGCCCCATAGATAGATAGACATTGGGTATATGGTTCTAGCCCCATAGATAGATAGACATTGGGTATATGGTGCTGGCCCCATAGATAGATAGACATTGGGTATATGATGCTGGCCCCATAGATAGACATTGGGTATATGGTGCTAGCCCCATAGATAGATCGATATTGGGTATATGGTACTGGCCCCATAGATAGATAGACATTGGGTATATGGTACTGGCCCCATAGATAGATAGACATTGGGTATATGGTACTGGCCCCATAGATAGATAGACATTGGGTATATGGTACTGGCCCCATAGATAGATAGACATTGGGTATATGGTACTGGCCCCATAGATAGATAGACATTGGGTATATGGTGCTGGCCC